>JBBPKG010000004.1:0-35265 GCA_038089115.1 Fistulinella cinereoalba | reverse complement strand
CTCCCTCCAACCTACCATAGTTCGTGTCATCCTCTTCGGGGAAACAGGCGTTGGCAAGAGCTCGCTTGTTAATCTCCTTGCGGGCCGCCGCATCGCCAGCACTTCGCCTGACAGTCCCGCGTGCACACGTACACCAACGGAATATCAAATCTCATTTGATGCGACAACAGTCCACCTCTGGGACACCGTTGGACTGGAGCAACCAGGACCAGGGTCGGATAACTACATACGCGCAATCGAGGAAGCGGCAAAGCTGATACGACGCTTGAACAAGTCGGGCGGAATTGATCTGTTTCTCTTCTGTGTGCGCGGGGATCGCGTAACGCCTGCGATGAAGAACAACCATTGTCTGTTTTACGAGGTGTTGGGGAAAAAGCAGGTGCCGATAGCATTGGCTGTCACCAACCTCGAACAGGAATCAATCATGGAGGAATGGTGGGAGCGCAATTCTAGAGAACTAGAAGGGTATGGGATCCGTGTGAGTGGGCATGCGTGTGTCACTACGCTGGAAGAGGATCCCAAGTATACCGAATCCCGGGATGCGGTCCGAGGTTTACTTTGCAGGCACGCCACCCGGGGCAAGGGTGGCTTCTCAGTGCCGTGGTGGACGAGGTTCGGTCGGCGATTAAGTGAGATGGGTATGTTTCTGTTTGGCATGTCTCCCAAAGCCAAGGATTTGGTCCATACGCTCAAGGAGCGGTGTGGCTTGACGCCGGAAGACGCCCAGAAAGTGGCAGGTTGCATTGAAGGGACAATGAATGCGTAGAACACTGGTACAGTCATTAATCTCGTTTCGTGCATATCTTGATGTAATTCCGAAGACTCGCGCTGGTTGTAGTGTGCTTATCGTTATCACATATTTAGTCTTACGTCAACATGATTTTCTGGAGCCAACAAAGGGTGACGTTACTCCGTTTAGAGGCTATTTCAGCGATACGGAGACCGTACTTTGCACCCGTCGAGGACAGCTCTGGCAGACAGCCTAGAACAAGCCTGGGATATCGATCATCAACATCGATCATCTCGGGCTGTTCCGGCACCGTCGAACACATCGAACACTGCCACTAGGAACACCATACATGCCACCGGAACTGAGGTGGCTCCTAACGCCATCCTCCTATCACCAGCCAGAACGCTGTGATACCGTTCTTTTTGGTGGCCCTCGGGCCTCTGCTCAATACCCCATCTTCGAGCGTCAACGTTTCAACCTTGTCCATCCCTCAGTTTCCTGGTCGTGCACTTGGAACCATTTCTCACGGATTGCTTGCCCGAGGTGAATGGACTTGCGCACGATTCTCTACAATTGTAAAAATGGGCTCGTGGACACAACGTAATCCTTCTCGACTCGAAAGTTACGATGCGATCGTCTCCCGGCTTGCACAACAGGACAAAACGTCCTGGATCAGCAAGCCCAACCTTCGACTCCTGTATCTCTTGATAGTCCCAACGTGTTTCACCGTGGAGATGACTGTCGGGTAAGTCTTCATCCATTCATCTTATGAAAAGTGGCTGAACTGTGATAGTTTTGATGCGTCTATGATGAATGGCCTGCAAACCGTGTCCTCCTGGTCGGAATGTGGGATGCTTGCCCAGTCTACGTCGGGATAGGACTGACTGGCGCAGCAGACTTTCATCATCCTCGCTCTGCGCTGCTGGGGCTGATGGTTGCTGTATATTCTCTGGGGTTTGTCGCTGCCACGCCGCTCGTACCCTTGGCTGTGGACAAGATGGGAAGACGATATGCAATGTTGGTCGCGGCCATGGTCTCCGCAATGGGGTGCATTGTGCAAGGATCCGCTTTGAATTGTGAGAGACTCGTATGTTTTGGTGTTTACCAAGGTTGATCTAGGACATGACAGATACGATGCTCATCGTTGCTCGTTTTATCATCGGTTTTTCCAATATATTTTGTGTAGTAGCTGCCTGTTCTCTAGCTGGAGGTATGAAAATACTATCGTCACACGTCCATCTGATATCGGGTATCATGCAGAAATATCCCATCCTAACGAACGAGCTGCAATCAATGCCTTTATGAACATTACGTATGACGTCGGTGAGCTGAACTTGTGGTCCTGTGTCATAGGAAAGTTGTCAAATAGATATCTCCAGGTGCTTTGGCGGCCGCCGGAACGATTCTCTGGACATATACTATGGCGAGTAACTGGGCGTGGAGAATTCCTGTTTTCTTCCAGGTTGTCCCTAGTCTCCTTCAAGTCTCCTTTATTTGGTTCCTCCCAGAATCTCCTCGTTGGCTTATCTCGAGAGGAAGAAAGAGCGAAGCATATATGATTCTCGTCAAATATCATGCAGAAGGAGATGCAGACTCAGAGTTTGTCAGAGCAGAGTATACCCAGATCGAGCAAACGATTGAAGCAGAGCAGAAAATTCCCAAGACAATATGGGCGGATCTACTTTCAACACCAGGCATGCGTAACCGTGTTGCCATTGCAACTTTCCTTGGTCTATCGATTGAGTGGTGTGGTATTGGATTGACCTCGTGCGCTTTATCCATTTTTCATGTTACTATGCTGTGCGCTCATCAAGCCGACAGCATTTTTCTAACCCCTGTCCTGGACACTGTCGGCGTTCATGATAATAAGATAAAAAACATCATCAACCTTGCTAAATTTTTATGGAGCCTATCAAACGGCATAGTCTGCGCATCATTTGGATCCGGTTGGTCTCGACGGAGTGTTTTTTTTGTAAGTAAGCGTAGTTGAAGCTCGAAAGCTCCCTTTGTTGCAGTGCTTCTAAATGCCCTGTAGGTATCTAGTGCTACACTATGTGTTGTGATGATTGCCTGGACAGTAGCCAGTGCAAGATATTCGTTCGCTCATGACAATGCTTCTGCAGTGGCAGTCATTATGTGGGTTTGTGGATTGTTCTGCTGCTGCAACACTACTCTCTGAGCTCGTATCATAGCCTCATCTTTTTACACACTTCCGGTGTCAACGGGCTGACTTTTATGATTTTCAGTGAGCATTGATCACATTCATGTTACCTTCACTTTCGTTCCTCAACTGGAGTGACGTATACAGCGTACTTGGTCGAGCTGT
Source organism: Fistulinella cinereoalba (assembly GCA_038089115.1). Lineage (NCBI taxonomy): Eukaryota > Fungi > Basidiomycota > Agaricomycetes > Boletales > Boletaceae > Fistulinella > Fistulinella cinereoalba. Next base: position 32,209 of record JBBPKG010000004.1, on the reverse strand, counting down.
TTCCATTCCATGTCCGAGCCAAGGGTCTCTCTTTTTACCAGTGGTGCCTGCGTGTCGCCGCATTCGTCAGCCAGGTGATGGATCCTATCGGTATCGACGCGGTCGGTAAGTCCCACCTTTGCAATCCTAGAACTTTGGCCTGATGTACCCTGGAATGTGGGATCAAGGATGGAAATGGTTTATCGTGTGAGTGATTGTCAGGTGCGGAACGAAAGACGACTGAAGGGCACTAGATATTGTATCTGGACTGTCTTTCAGGCCGCGTTTGTCTACTTCATGTTTCCCGAAACGTCAGGGCGCACCTTGGAGGAACTGACGTTCTGTGAGTGAGGCATTTTGGCTAGAGCGTATAGGTTGCTCACAAACTTTAACCTTACTGCACTTTTACTCTCCGTGCCGCTCTTCTCTGCATCGACGATGTTAAAGTATACGAGAGCGATCTGGTGTCTGAGCAGAGTGGCGAAGCAGAGCCACTATGCGAACAGAGGGAAACGCGTTACTATGATACCATGGACGATCAGCGAAGGTCTGTGTATTAGTTTTCTTATGGGTCACGGTTGGGTATGGGGTTTGTATGTATGGGGAGCGACTCTTTCGGATGAATGTTTTGTGTGTCTTTCCTCCACTGGTTTGGGAAATATGTAAGAGAGCAAGGCGGCCTGAGTTTCCCCTAGCTATCGGATGTTGCATGTACATAGTAATCAATAATATATCGCCTCATCCCGGGCCCTTATGGCCCCACGGCCAAGTTTGCAGATGCAAATTTAGAGCAATCGCAGAGACTGGTGCATTCAAGACCCGGAAACATACCAACACTGGTACTCCGAGTTATCGTTAATTGGTAGCATGGGTTGGATACTATGCTGATGCAGATGCCCTGTCTGATCTATCGGAGTCGGAACACGGATAACTTGTCCAACACTAGCACTAGTACTTACTGGACCATTCTCAAGAGCAGTGACACATCGCGAATATGGGGCGGACGTTCCCGCCTCCGTATCAGCCGACAGGAGACGTGGACACGGACAGACTTGCGTTCTTCCACGTCCTTGAGAGACTCAAGGTATGTACTACTTGTTCAGGAACATCACGATCAGCCGAGTAAACCCCACCTTTAGACGCAAAAACGGACAGGCTGGGTTGATTGCAAGGTAAATTCGCGTGTACTATACTATCCAGTATGAACTAATGTTATATTCCATAGGTCCCGAACCCCGAGAGGTACTCTGCGGATCTGTCCGTACAGCGCCTAGGCTACGAAGCTCACATGAAATGGTAGCATCTCCGATCACATGTACCGCATGGCGGTGCTGGCCATGTGCACGTCGGACACGACGCTTGACATGCCCAAGTTAGTTTCCTCATGACCTGCCAGCTGTCTCATGATCATGCGTTTCTAGGTGCGTGATGATGTGCATCGTGCACGATCTCGCGGAGGCCCAAGGTAAGTTCCATGGATGACTCTGTGTGGCAGCGATCTGACCACCTGCCCTTCCATTCCGTGGACGACAGTCGGTGATATCACCCCACAAGAAGGAATACCCAAGGAGGAAAAACAACGAATGGAAGCGGTAGGTCTGAACGGAGCGCAAAACCTCAGCTCCATGATTACCTGATGCCGATACGTTCATCCGCATATGTACGTTTTGCAGGAGGCGATGCGGAATTTCGTCCATGATATGCTGCATGCCACCCCAGCGGCTTTGTGCATTGAGGCACTATGGAAGGTTTGTTCTGTCATCTACGGACACTGTCCTTGCTGACACCGCTCAACAGGAATATGAAGATGGTGTCACTCCGGAGGCCAAGTTCGTCAAAGGCACGTATATGCGTCAGGCAGGGCGGAACGCAACCTGATCATACATACTTGTATCTTTTCCCCACTCTCAGATCTCGACAGGCTCGAGATGGCCCTACAAGGTAGTCTCTCCGACATGCTTGGAAAGGAGTCACTAACATATAAACCCTTTCATCTGTCTCACCAAACACTTTATCTGTTCCCCCTCACACTTGCACAGCACGCGAGTATGAGAAAGCATATGAGCGCGATCGAGATGATCTGCAGCGCTTTTTCGACAGCAGTTTTCCATACCTGCGACACCCCGATGTACGTCGCTGGGGCGGCGCATTGGCTTCGGCAAGGGAGCATGATGCAGATGTATACGGACGTCGTTTCACTGATTCCCTTTGACCTTGACTAGAGAAAGACCAAAGAAAGGTCATAGTGTCCTACAATTTACTGGATGGGAAATGGATCGCACAAGCGAGACGCAGCAAAAGTGCGACAGCCCTCCGCAGACACGCACGTAAATAGTTCAATGCTCTGAGAACCTGTCCCCGGTATGAGAGACATATTAGGCGAGACAGCAGCACAAAGACATTATACCAGCACTGTGTTGAAGGCGAACGTGCAGAACGGTATTATCACGATCGAGCACATTGATGTGGTGCTCCGCCGGCCACCTCTCTGCAACGTCGCGCTTATCATGGGGTGACTAGTGCTAAGAGAGGTATGTCACTCAGGGCATGGAATTGGATACCCTTCTGTCCGCAAATGTGGTTTTCAGCGTAATGTTCATAGTGTTCATGCATAAAACGATCGACTATAAGAAAAGCCTGGGTTTGGGAAGGCCGTGCGTCCATGTGAGCAACAGGGAGGTCTCCAAAGTGGATATCCCCTCCTTGATCAACATCATCGAACGTTGAATCCCCGAACCCATACGTACACCACTGGATCATTGTTGACCTGAATAAGATCGTTTTACGAGACCTAACCTCAATAGAAGTATTCATTAGATTGAGGCTGGAGCCCACGCACACACGTGAGTCCACTAGATATCAAAAGATGGCTTGATCAATCCATAAACTTGTATTTCCCCCGCCGGCGGTAGAGCAAAGGCGAGTATTTGGAAGGAGAAACAGGAGTGGAGAGAGATACATTACTACTATATTGCCAAGCTTTGTTCTATCTCGCCCATCAACATCGTTGCGTCTTTGCTTCCGGTTAGAACTGCGGTCACATTACATGAACACGATGTTCACATTGTCGAAAGGGAAGCGAGGGAAGGAGAAACTCACCAATTGGTTCCTTTGGATGGAAATCAACCGCTGTCACGGTACCCTTGTGCCCCGGGAGCTAAGATATTGATATTTAGTCAGTCAACCTTCGGTGCCTAGGAACTGACGTGAGAATTGGTCTGACCTTATACAACACCCGGGTACTCTCAACGTCCCAGATGCATACCATACGATCCGCGCCGCCGACTGCGACCCGACGGCCGTTATCATCTTTGCTCCACGCACCTTTGAGCAACGTGTTTTCGAACCCGGCGGGTGCACCGTGAAGGACGCGGTGTATCCGAGCGGGGGAAGGGGAGAAAGGGCGGACATCATGAATGATGGTCTGAGAGGAAAACGAGGGCGAGAGAAGGTAGGATCCATTGGGAGAGAGGGCAAGCGAGGTCGGGGTGTCCGTGTGTCCGGTGAGTGAGTATACTTTTTCATTTTTCCGTACATCATAAACCTGGGTGATATGACACCGCGTTCAGCATTTTGACATTGAAAGATGCAGAGTGTACGTGCATGAATCTCGTTATCCAGCGCTGCAACATATACATGCTGCCCGTCCGCGCTCCAACATACCCCCGATACGGGACACCCCAGTTCCCAGACCGCGATGCTTTGCTTGCCGCCCTCGGGTTCCCAGAGCCTCACTGTGCCGTCGTCGGACCCCGTTGCGACGAGTTCAACCCCAGCGCCGCCTGCCATCGTCCGGTCGAGGGCATTGATAATTCCGCGATGCGCGCGGATTTTTTTGATCCGCTGGCCAGTGGTGACATCGGTGAGACAGAAGATGTGGTCTGCAGAAACAGTGTAAAGAGTGGGAGAGCAAAGGGACCATTGGAGATCCAGGATGGGGGCTTTGTGGAGGCTGGACATTAGGCCATAATTGGTGTTTGGAGTATAGGTTCGCCAGAGGGCTGTCGGAAGCAAAGCATGCGCACAACAAAGAAAGTGCACACCGCGAGTGAGGCGAGTGGGGGAGAGCCACGCACACGGATCAACGCGAATGGAAGTAAAAAAAGGTAAGACGGAACGCACAAACACTTCTGTCTGCTGAGCAGGCTGCAATGTTTTGTCCGGTAGGATCAAACCTGCAACTAAATATCTCCGCCTTGACATAGGACGCAAATAAGCGCGAGTGCCTATATCTATAATGTCCACCCACCGAATGCGCGCCACTCAAGCTAATGATGGGTGCCTCGAGATTGCTCGTGCGTTTGACACTGCGAACAAGGCCCTTTTGGCGGTCATCGCCAGACGAGATGACTAGTTGAGTTCGCGGAGGGGTATTTGAGCGCGCACGCTTCACTAATTGACCACTCCCTGGAGGGGATATACTTCTTTTCGACATGGCGGTGCGCGAAGGAACGCGAGGATAAGGATGAGACTTACTGAAAATGGTCACGTGTCACCCTGTGATGATTTCTTCACCGACTCGGACTCTCGCCAAACCGGAGCGCCGAGTGATTCGCCTGCCAACTGAATCTACTGCTACACGATGAACCCAAGATAATCAGAAGCTCTTCCACCTCCTTTTACTCTAAGACAGCCCTTACTCTCATCCATCCAAACCTTTTCGTCGCCCTTGGACACAGCAACCTACTCCCGATGCGCAGGTGCCAACTTGGAAATAAATTACTTACCGGCGCGCTGTGCCGCTGCCCACTTCATCGCATCCCTTCTTCCTTTCGTGACATCAACACCAAACCATATGATCATGCATGCGAGTGTGCAGATTCCAAACAGGAATGGAAATCCATACCAACTATCCTGCGTCCTGTCTATAATTGCTTGGATAACGTAGGGCCCAACCATTGATGAAGCGCGGTTGGAGAGACCATACAACCCGAAGAACTACATGGGTCTAGTCAAGACCCCAGTAGCAGCACAGGTGTTATTATCAACGCACCATATTGTCGAACCCAGGTGGACTAAGCTCGGCCATCATCGTCTGCGCAAAGGCATAGTACGGTGCTTGGAATAACCCAAACACAACATTATACGCCCTAATTTCGATTATCAAAACGCGGACACTTATCATACAACGTTCTTACCAGAACTCCCAAATGCTGTGAAATCTACCAGCGGTGCTCAATGCAAATGAAATGTAAACACAATCCTGACATACCCAAGCTTGTTAGTCCATAACCCGATCATTCCCCAAAGGGGTATCAATATCGTCACAACATTGGTGACCGCAAACTAGAACAACGATCACAATGTAAAGAGTAAACATTAGGTATAGCGGACCATTTTCTTTGTGCTGATCTTCCAGTATCGCTGGATATACCAAAAAGCAAGAGTACTGAAGATTGAGGTGATGGCCTGCGACAGGCCAAGGTACGTGTTCTGTAAGAACGAGAAGCTAACTTCATCATTTTGACAGATGGACACAAGAGTTCCTGTGGTATTGAGTCCCTAATGGTCCTGCGTTTGGCTGAGTTGATGCGACAAGAGAATAAAACACTTTACGTCTGACAGGAGGAAGAATGCGAAAAGATAAATAAAGGTATATGGCAAGTGTTTATAAATTTTAAGAGCTGTCCAAATCTATTCCCAACGTGAATAGGTCATCTTCTTGGCCATTAAATCGGATTGTCACCTGTTTCCATCCTATAAAAAGGTAGCTTTCGCCTTTGGGCAGAGCTGGACCGGGGCGAGATGACTGAAATACAACTAATAAACCACGATTAGCCGCCCAGATCCTCGGTGATCGCTACGCACACCACCAGACGCCAAGGACGACCCAATAGGAGTTATCCCTGTTGCAAATTGGAATCAGACCTCTGCAGAAAATGGGTAGGAGGCATGGTGCACAGGAGAAGTACATAATTGTCAACCTTGGGGTCATCGGCAGTTTTCGAGGGAATGAGAAGCGCAAGGTTCAAAAGAAGAGTAGTAACATAACCAATGTTGCTATGCACCTAACGCAACACACTAAGCACGAGGTCACAAGTCAGGATGTATGTATGCCTGAACTCACCGTTAAGATATTACTGATTCTGTTCTTCTCGAGGGATTCTTCTCTCTCGTACTCCTCTACAAGAATTTCGCCGTTCTCGTACTTCTCGCGTATCATACGAGAATGAGATGTGTTCCGGGCCAAACGGGGGAACGCCGCGGCATAGAAGACTAGTGTTGACCCGTAGGATACGAATCCTATGATATAGAGCGCCATCGCAAGCATCCAGCGGTTCTGGGCTAAAACAACACCGTTAAACGCAGTCACGTCTATGATGGAACAAAACGGACATGTGAGGGCCATACATGCATACTGCGCAACCCAACAGATAACAGTCACAGTGAACAAGAGCCAACGACCAAAGGTGCCGTAATCGCCTGCAGAACCGATCGTTGTGAATATAACCGTCATGATCGCGAAGCTGAGTCCATTGGAAATGAGGACAACACTTGTGACGGACTTGGTACTGCCCATCCAAGGAACGACACATTGGCCGGACGGGATGCAGGATGAACCGGGTCCCGCAGTGGGGTCGTAGCCAGCGGAAGTAGCGAGGCTTTGAAACAATGTTTGGGTGTAACCAAACGGACCGACACCCTGTAGAGCACGATGAATGTGAAACACCCACTAAAATGCACTAAGGCCTTACATTGTCCCCGTTGGAGTAGACTTGAACCATGTCAACGGACAACGGAACTAAATCCAAACTGGTGGAGACGTGACGCACGATAGTAGCTCCAGAGTTCCCTCCTGGTGACAACGGGCTCGTCTGCCTGCACCGTTACGATTAGCTTTATGTCGGGCCTGGTGGCTTCTTTTGGCGCTCCGTCGGATAATGAGTCACCCTTTGCTATCACATCTATCGACCCCAGGATACCACCACACTGCTTCGGAGGGGAGGTAGACGACATGGTGTCGGGGAATTCGATCAAAGGATGAACGTGTCCTGAAAGATCGTGAACGAATATGGTCCGTGACGAGAACCATGGCCATAAGGCGGGACTGAATTGCGACCCAGGTGTGTAGGCGCCACGTGCACCAGGATCAATGTCAGTAATACATGTACTGCCATCACAATCCAACTCGGACCGACGGCAGTGAACAAAGTGGTCCTGAAAGCTATGCGTTGTTTCTGTAACAATCGCAACGATCAATCTTGTGACATGATGACAAGCGTGACTTGGATGGACCCACGGCGGACGAAGCTTTGAAGCTTTGAAGGTGAGTCGTCAGTTGAAGTTCAACGAGTCGAGAGGCAACGGATGACAACATGCACTGGAGACATTTGTAAAAGGTGTGGGGACGATTATCTGAGCCCAGGTAGTTAGATTAACATCAATCGTACTCCGCGCTAGTACGGGTATATTCCGGGAATTAAGGTCATCAAGTAGTGGTTATCCATCTCCCCTCCAAATATTCGGCAATTTAATTGCGTTGTGCCGCAGCCCACTTGACGGCGTCCCGTCTTCCCTTGGCGACATCGACAGTAAACCATATTACCAACGACGCTGTTGTGCAGATCGCAAATAGGAAAGGGAACCCATGCCAGTTGTCACCTGTCCTATCGATGATGGCTTGGACAACGTAGGGGCCGACCATCGATGATGCACGGTTGGAAAGACCAAACAAGCCGAAGAACTGCAAGTACGTGGGTCAGCGTCTGCGGCCGATGGCTCGTCCCAACACACCATATTATCGAATCCAGGCGGGCTAAGCTCTGCCATCATCGTCTGCGAAAACGCATAGTATGGCGCCTGGAATAAACCGAACACAACATTGTACGCCCTGTCTTCGATGAGCAAGCGCGTGGAAGTACGCCATGATTTTCTTACCAGAATTCCCATGCGTTATGGAACCTTGAGAAGACTCGGTATCAACGACTCTGGAAATATGCCTGTGACTTACCCAAGTTTATTAGTCCACAATCCAATCATACCCCAGAGTGGAATTAAAATCGTTACTACGTTCGTGACAACAAACTGTTGTCGAGATTAATATATGAAAAATGAAGGTATGAAATGAACTGACCATTTTCTTTGTACTGATCTTCCAATATCGCTGTATGTGCCAAAACACCAAAGTACTAATCGTTGAGGTGACAGCTTGCGACAAGCCAAGATAGGTATTCTCCAAGAACGAAAAGCTGAACTTAGTATTCTGACAGATGGCCACGAGGGTGCCGGTGGTGTTCAGTCCCTAGGAGACTTGCTTTCAGCAAAGTGGACGGGATAAGAGGAGTAAATACTTGCGTCCGCCAAAAGGAAAAATGCAAATAGATAAATGAAGGTATAAGGTAGGTGCTTATAAGTTTTGAGGGCCGCCCAGATCTATAACCGATGTCAACGCGCCACCTTGTAGATGTTAGATTCGGTTCGTTACCTGCTTCCATCCTATGGTAAGGTAACTCTCGCCTTGGGGTAGAGACGGGCCCGGACGAGGTGACTGGTATATAACTTGATCATGGTCAGCCACGCATCATCGAGTTTCTCGGCGCAAGAAATTATACGTACACCACCAAATTCCGAGTAAAACCCAATAAGAGTTGTCTCTATCGTAGGGTGAGAGAGGGATCGATTTTGAAGGGATACGACGCACAAGACAAGAACGTAGTTGTCGACCTTTGGATCATTCGCGGTTCTCGGCGGAAGAAGTAGGGCAAGATTCAAAAGGTAGGTGACAACGTAACCAATGTTGCTGTGCACCTGATGCGCAAGAATGAGCAAGCTCCCGCGAAATAGTCATGCCATGAGCGTACTGTGGATATGTTACTTATCCTGTTCTTTTCCAGGGACTCTTCTCGTTCATATTCCTCAACCGTAATTTCCCCGCTTTCATACTTTTCTCGCAAGCTGCGAGAATGAGGGGTGTTCCGAGCCAAACGGGGGAATGCAGCAGCATAGAAAACGAGTGTTGCTCCGTAGGACACGAATCCGATGATATAAAGCACCATCGCAAGCCTCCAGCGATTCGGAGCTGGACGACGTTGTTCAACGCTCAGCAGCTGTGGTCCCAAGAGTACGTACATGTGAGTGCCATACAAGCATACTGTGCAGCCCAGCAGGTGACCGTTACGATGAACAAGAGCCAGCGACCAAAGGTGCCATAATCGCCTGCAGAACCGATCGTTGTGAATATGGCCGTCATGATCGCAAAGCTGATCCCATTGGCGATAAGGACGATGCTCGCGACGGACTTGGTACCGCCCAGCCAAGGTAGAACACATTGGCCGGACGGAGTGCAGGACGAACCGGGTCCTACAGTGGGATTGTAGCCAGCGGACGTAGCGAGGCTTTGAAACAGTGTTTGGGTATAGCCGAGAGGACCAACTCCCTGTGAAACACGATGAATACGAGGGATGGTATTGATCACCATGAGGTCTTACATTGTCCCCGTTATAGTAGACTATTCACACCAGTCAGGAAAGCTGGAGCCCGTGATGGGAAGACTCACGATAGTAGCTCCATAGTTCCCTCCTGGTGACTACGGGTTCGTCCTCTAGCACCGTCGCAATGAGCTTTGTGGGCTTGGACGTTTTGCTGGGAGGTGCGTCGGTCTCGGATCCCGAGTCGCCCTTGCACTTTACGTCTATTTGTTCCACAAATTGAACGAGGCGTTCTGGAGGAGAAGCGAGCGACATGGTGGGAGGAATGGATCAAACACGGAGCTTGTTTCCGTCGCACTTTACCTGGTATGATAACATGGTCACCAGACTCGGCCAAGATAACCGGCGGATCGTTGCCCCTGGGCGGTCTGGTGTCACTTGACGTGTCACTCGTGGCGGCATTGATAACAACGCTTCAACTTGACACCTCCTAAGATCCTACAGCGGTGTGGTGTGTGACATGTGATGTGACTCCTTCCTTGGCACTGCTCGCGGGCCATCTCCGGACTTCACTTATCCACAACTGCCACGGTGGCAAGAAAAGGTTGGTCCAAGACTTCTTGTCTTGTGAGCAGCATGCAGGACGACATTAAGCACTCCTAGACAGCTGCGGTATTGTTCTTGTGCTGAGTTTCGACGCTGCAAACCTCGTTCAGCGAGTGTTTCAGTCTTGGTAACCGCCATACGACACCGCCTCGAGCAGCTGGATGACGGCTGTAATTTGCAATCGGAGCTCTTTCTTGTTTTTTTTTATTGTTATCTCAATCGTATGCTCACCGAACCTGCAGTGTGCTCCACGATAGAGGTACGAACTCAGTGAGCCTGACTGGACTCACCACGTCACGGTCAGAGCAGGCCAAGCCCCTCGACGACACGCGATGCTCGTCATTTCAACCTTCAAGGAATCATGGCTCGCTGGCACTTTGTTCTGTCGATGTTGTCGTAGAGGCTTCTTGTAGTTGTAGACCCAAAGATGTCCTCCAGAACTGTATTTCGCTAGTGCTGCCAGTGTTTAGGAGTTTACCTTCAAGCGAATCGCGTGGCCTTCAACCTGCTCATGACGACACCCTTTGCCTTTGTTCCACGAGTAATATCCAAGTACGCAAACTCGAAACCATGGGAAGGCATATCCAGGCCCTCCCGTTCCCCATCGCCCGATGCTGCAACCGACGAATGCGACGATGAAGATTCAGATGTCTCGGAGTTCACCTCCACCACCGTCCCCTCCGCTGTCGGTAAGGGCAAAGGCAAAGAAAAAGTTGTCGAATCGGCTCAATCAAAGCAAGCCACCATCGCCCAGGACATTGCATCCCTCATCTCGCTCGCGCTCTCCGACTACAACATCTGGTGCGACGCCGACTTACGTTGGAAGCTCGACGCGTGTTTGACCGACGGCGCCTCCCCGGATGGCGCTGGATGTACGTCTCTGTCTCTGCCTCTGGGACAGTCTGGATGAAGTATTTACAGTCGTGCCGATCAACTACCTCCTCCGTCGACCCCCCTTTCGCGGTTCGCTCTCGCTCGCTAGCGGGCCCTCCGAAACAGAGGCGGTAAGGGCCCTCCGCACGCACGCGGCCCACTTGGAGGTCCGCATACGCCTTCCCTCTTCCACGTCGTCTTCCGTCTGGTATGGCACAGGGAAGACGTCTCGGAAGAAAGACGTAGGTGGTTACGAAGTACGCCGCAAGGACTGGGTGACTCTGGGTGACCGTCCGTCGCGTGGGTGGACGCGTAGGCGGTGGGACGACTTAACGGTATATGTCGTGCGTTGTTTTTCTCCTCTGTTGTTTTTTGTCTGACCTCGGTTTACTAGGAATGCATACCACCGCCGTACCGCACCATAGGGCGTATCGCCCGTTTCGTGGAAATGCTGCTCTTCCCGCTGAGCGAGCTTGACGCCTCTCCGTGCACAAACGTTCAATGTGTTACCCTCCCGCCGCACTACCTCGACAAACCAGGGGACACGCCCAAATGCAAAGGATACGCCCTCATCGCCCTTTCGACCAAGGCGCACGTCGAAGCTATCCTTGGCGCGTGGCCCTGGAAACGGCACCCTGTACTTAGCCCAACGCACGGAGACCAACACGGAGAAGGCGACAAAGGCAAGGATCAAATCAGCGACGCGTCCCCCATCGCAAAAGAGGCGCACAAGTATGGGTTCCGGGCGACCACCAAGGCCCGCTGGGACGCGCTCAACGAGGAATATCTTCTCTACAAACAGCGCATCGTGGACGAGATGGCGCGCTCGCAGAGCGATGTCCACCACCCCATCGAAGATCACGCGCACGAAGGCGAGCCTGTAGCCAATACCCCCCAAACGCAAACACAGACAACGCCCTCTTCGGCCTATCCGTTCGACTGTCTCGTCTTCGTGCGCAATGTACACCCAGAGACGAACAAGACGACGCTCAGAAACCTATTTGGCCAAGCGTTCCAAGATGAAAGACTAGGACAGGGTCTTGACTACGTCGACTTTACCAAGGGTATGGATACGGTGCGTATGCATCACACATATCGCATTTTGTCGGCACTGAAATCGAACGCGCCTAGTGTTACCTGCGCCTGGCGTCACCGCACCACGCGACGCGGCTGATCGCGTTCTTTGAGGAACAACAGAAAGCACAGATGGATGGACTGGATGTGGCAGGACGAGTACCCCTTGGGGGCGGAAAGCTGATCGCGATGGAGAGGATCCAAGGTAAAAAGGAGGAGCTGTACTGGGACAAGGTTCCCGAAAAGGTGCGACGACAGGCGGTGGACAAGGCAGTCAGGGCCTCGACGCCTGGCAGCGCCGCTGAGCCATCCGTGTCGACCCCGTCGCACACCGACGGCGCCCATGGATGCGGGCATCGGAAACGGAAACGAGAATTCTGAAACTATCATATTATCCGCTTCGATTCTAACTAATACCTTACGATGTACATCGGCAGTGGCGTCAGAGTAAGAATCGTGTGAGTATCACGATTTAGAAAGCAAGGCCCCATTCCCGGTACCCTACTTGCATATGCATCCTAGCGGATAGACAACATGAAGATATCGTTAAAGAGAACATGTGAGCAAGACAACCAGAAGGAACATTGATATCATGTCCGCCATGATATATCTTTATTGCCATGTCTCACTTTAGCTCCTAGATTTCCTTCCGACTGTCTTCCCGTGTTTTGAGTGCTTTCAGAAGCTGTATCACCTTGTCTCGCATGCCCTGTCGGATGTCGTTGATACTGACAGATCCCGTCTTCACGTCATCGTCGAGAAGAAAATCATATAACCGAAGTAGACCGTCGACCTTATCACCATAAGGTCCAGAAGGGAACGCCGAGTCAGGGATCGGGGGCGATGCAGACTTGCAATGCCCATCACATCTTCCGCAAGCCGAAGCAATGCAAGGAGGCCAAACAAAGGTCCGGCAGGGTCTTTCATTTGAGAGGGCCACAGCCACTTATTTAGCTCAAGCCACAGGCCTCCGCTTCTGAGTCACTGGCATCCGACGCCTGCTCAGGCTGGCATATCACAGGGCCCGTACCAGCACAGGACAATTCTATTATTCTATTATTTTTTAACAACTTGGCGATAGACAATACGAAAAGGTATGGCGTAGTACAATATCTAATGTTTGCAATGCGATTACAGTACATGGATATCGTGTCCATATTTTAGAAAGCAAATGCCTATTCCCAGTACCCTATTTGCATGGACAGCCTAGCAGATAGACAACATGAAAGGTATCGCGAAGGAGAACATATTCAAACAGAAAAGTATACACACGGGGTAGCTAAAGCTCTTGCATCTGTCGTGATCATGACATATAGATTTTCACGTCTCGCCTTCTTGCCGTAGACGTTCCCTGACCCGACTGAGAGCCTTGCCGAGTTCGTTGGCGCCTTCGCCCGCGAGACCATCGCCCCAGTACGTGTTTTCGTCTGCATATATGATGTCCACAAGCCCCGTACGCAAAAGTAACGCCCGCAAGGTCGGATGCTGCTTAAACTTGAGATACAGCACGTCCTCCATCTATCCAATCCGATCAACCAGTATTCGTAAAGAGCAAGTAAAAATAACACTTACGACCTGCAAGAACACCTGCCCCCAATCCGGGCGAACGTGCTCCTGAAAGCTCGCCGAGAGTGGGTACATATCATTCACATCCTTGCATGTTCGTATCCGCTCCTGCAAGGCTGGCTGGTGTGTAAACTTCATCGCCTCGAGTAAGTGCAGCGCCGTCGGGTACATCTTATTCTTGTACATCACACGGTGGTTCGAGTGGTTCACGAACCCGGCATAGTCGCCGGTGTGGTCAAACCGGATTGGTGGGCCGGCGGACGGCACGGGCATTGACCTGTTCGGCACGTCCGGATCGGGCATCGGCATCGTGGACGGTGGGACGACGATCGATGTCAAAGTGTGCGACCGCCCGTGTCGACTGCTGGAGCCGACGTTGGGCACGGGCATATCGTGTACCGAGGTGCTCCGTGATCGAAACAGCCCCCGCAGTGGTTTCTTCCCCTTGTCCTTGCTGCTAAACAGGGATGCAAAGCGGGATGGGGGACGTGGCATGAAATCCGGGTCATCGACGACCACGTCCGAGCGGGGCATGATATCGGTGAGTGGCGGCAGGTCGTTCGGGAGGCTCTCAAGGACCTGGCGGTATGGCGAGGTGTCCCACACGTTTGCGGGAGGCCGGGGGAGCGGGTTGTTTGATACCGGCGCCGGTGTTGGCATCTGCATAGAGGAAGCAAACGGCGTGCGGCCGGGCGGCCCGCCGGTCGGCGGACGGACGGGCTCATCAAAGGTAGACCGTGGCGCTGCTGGTGGGAGATCGGGGGTGCGATAAAAGTCGTTGAGGCGGAGACGTCCGGAGCTGGGCACCGAGCGGGGTGGTTCGGAGCTCATGAACGGAGGCGGAGGGATGACGGGGTTGGAGATGGTGGGCGAGGGCGGGCGCACGGACCGATGGCTGGCCGACTGGGGCACGGGCATCTGGGACGGGGCAGAATGGGGCAGGGGCGGTATGACCGGGGCCGTTGTCGGGACGGGCATCTGGGACGGCAAGGATGGCGGCGGCACAACCGGCGCTATTGTCGGCATCACGGCTGGGGCGCGTGCAGGCATTTGGGCTGCCGGGGCGGGCTGGGCGGCGGGTGCGGGCGCGATGGCGGGCTGGTAGGCGGAGATCGGGAGATAGGTCGGTGGCATGGCAAGGACGGGCTGCTGCATGCCGATGGGCTGCACGATCGCCATCTGGACCGGGGCATAGTATGCGGCGGGGACCTGCGAATCTGCACGTTGTCCGTCAGACACAAGCACCACGCGGACGACAGCACGCACAGTAGGGGAAGTTGTACATGCCAGCGGTGGTGGTGGGGTACTTGGGAATGATGAAATCATCATATCTTTCACGGGCCTTGCCTTTTTTACTCAGTTTCTTCAACATGGGCAGCGTCCAGTCGGCCGACTTGGAACGGGGCGGGTCGTACGGCCGTGGCACGGGAAACGCGGTCTTGGACGGGCTGGCCCCCATCCTGAATCACGACCACGCGATGGTCCTCGAGGAGAGTGAAAAGGTCAACAGTCACACAGTTAGCCGAGTTCACATTCAACTGCCATTGGATACACAAAAATACACCAAATTAATCATAGCGTGTCCCCCTCCGTCTCGGTGGGCTGCGAGACCGCGAATACGACGGGGACCGTCTCCCTCCTCGTCCCCGTCCACCTCGGTGTGGTGGCGAATCCCTGCGAGCGCGCCGCTCTGGCTCTCGCGCGCGATCAAAATCACGATCCCTCCCTGCAAAGTCACCGACTCTACCCCCACGTCCACGTCCACCTGGAGGTGGCGGGTTCGAGTCACCTCGCCAATGCCCTCCACCGCGGCCCGAAGGCACGTGTGCACCGGTGCCCCACCCACCGTCACTTGGACGGCCCGCGGGACCGGCCCGCCAACCATTAGGTTGGGCTGGTTTGGCGGCCATGTCCTGGGGTGCGGTGGGGGCAGCACTTTTTGGAAGAATAACGGAGACACAAAGGTAGTCCCCAGGCACAAATCGCAGCTCTTCAAGCGTCCTCTCTTCTTTTTCGCGCTCGGTCGGCTCGCGAAGCTGGCCGTCACTGTCCTCCAACAATCGGGGCGCGGGCGTGTCCAATACGCCGGGCTCACCGAGGATGTCGCGGGAGTACACGATGCCGAGTTCTTTTTGGGCGAAGCGGCCCTTGTTGGCACCATCGGCGTATATCGCACGGAACGAGTACCGGGCAAGGGGGTGTCTGAATTCTGATATGTGAGGCGCGGTATTCCGAAGGGTGCTCAGGACCTCGCGCAGAGTGGCATCCTTCCTGCACTCCATACATCAACAAGCGTACAGATCAAAACGCGATATCATACCATGTAAAGAGTTGGTACTCGTCGGTCGTCGGAAGCGTACCCTCTTCGAATAACGATAGCCGGTGAAAGGTGCCCACTTTGACGAAGGACCGTATGAGAAACGGTGCCGTCTGCGCAGATGGTGAGTGTTGAACCTGATTCATTTGACACACCAACCTTTTCTCTGGCGATGAGCGGTTGGCCCGCGGGTGAGTTTGGCTCGATGTCGTTCATGTTGTCGCTCAGGCAGGACCCAGCGTCCCTGGCCACAAATTGAACCTTGCTGACGTAATCAACTAGAACTGGTTCTCCGAGAACTTGGCGAAGGAGCCATGCGCACCACTCGAGTCTCTGCCGGAGCTGCGGTCCACGACTCCTTGGGCTGCGCCGTCCCGCACAAAACGCGATTCTGCTTTTGCTCATCTCCGGGGGACTAGCTCTGTGGCAGCCATACGCCAGACTGCAAAGCTCTCGCCCTCCGAGGCTTTGCCGAGCTTGAACTAGGTTACAGTTCGCACCCTGATAGTCCGCCCTGAGAATTCCTTTCCCCATATACACTTTTCCAATCTTCCGATGCATACTGCTGGACTTAAATAAACTCGTGTATAAAGGCCATGAAGATAACACCTGGCACCACCGTCCTACACCATGGCGAATAGGGCATATGAACTATTGAAGCTCCCTTCCGCCGTCGATAGCACTACTCCCGCGTCTAGATCACGATGGCGCATTCTTTCCCCTACCCTCATCTTTCTCGCATTAGGGGTCTTCTTACTGCTCAAGTCCACCTGGTTCCCTTTATTCGGTCAATATTCTCCATTGGACGAGCATGTAAATGATGATTCCCTTGAAAAATGTGCTTCGAGCACGGTGCCAGCAGCATCCCCCCCTTCTCCTGCAAATCCATGGTCCTCTCTCACCGTCTCCGAGATCGTGCAGGTCCATGACTGGCTTTGTGCCCCTGAACAAGGCCTCAACCTGACGCAAGGCAAGGTTGCTGTCTTGTCTGACAACCATATCTATGCCATAGAAGCCTACTATCCGCCCAAAGCTGCAGCACTAGATTATTTGTCCTCCCCTTCCACGATCCCCCCTCCCCCTCGGTTCGCCCGGGTAACGATTCACCACGGCGCTGCTCAGGAACCCATCGTGAAGGATTATCTTGTCGGTCCACTCCCTATTGGACAGCAAACAAGCCTATCCCCGCTAACGGATATTTATCAACGGAACCCTATCCCCTATAACGCGCGTTCATACTACACTCACGACTGGGACTCACCTGAAATATACACCAAAATTGCTGCTCCCCTCGCTGAAGCATTCAAAGTGAGTCGAATGTGGTAGGGAATTGCTAGTGCCTCACCGATAGCAAGGAATTGTTCGATGGGCAAGCCGCAGGCCTCCCAAACGATACACTAGTTGCCGCAGGATCTGGCCCTTTCAGCTTCGATGGGACTTTCCGCCGCCTGTGGCTCGGCTGGCGCCACAACGTTCCAGGACAATTCTTGCACCCTCTCGATTTTTATCAATACGTCGACGTCAGCGGCACAGACCCGTCTCAATGGAAGCAGCTCAAGGTACGCATCTGACCGTCCGTTGTGAATAAGCTCATTCCGGGATTCAGATCGTATACAACCAACAAGTGTTTGACACCACCGAGTCGTTCTTGGACGCACTTCATAACGGGTCGCTCAGGCGGGCCCCTTTACCAGTTCAAGGAGACACAGATTTTTCCTGGAGTTCCAGGAAACGCGCTGGGACTCAGCGCGATTTGGATCACATTCCTGGTCCACGCTCCGTCTCATTTGCAGGACTTCGGTTCAGAGTCGATCACGAACAACAATACGTGAGTTGGATGGGTTGGGGACTGTACCTCGGTTTCGACAGGGACATGGGCCTTAGTCTATGGGACATTCGGTTCCGAAATGAGCGAATCATTTACGAGGTATACTCTTCTTATCTCTCTTTTTCGGTTCGGCATTAAAATGAGCATCTTTCCAGCTCAAACCGCAAGATGCGCTAGCTCAGTATGGTCCGTGCCTCCTGCGCTATCTCATCTCATATTCTGAACAAATATAGCTGGAAACGATCCATTCCAGCCATCAACTGCCTGGCTCGACCGTTACTTTGGAATGGGTCAATCCGTTCGAGACATGCTTCCCGGATACGATTGTCCTTACGAGGCGGTTTACTTGCCTGCCGTCACCTTTGATATCACGGGCATATTGTCCAGACGTCGGGCCATCTGCATATTCGAACATGACAGCGAACGGCCGCTCACTAGGCACTTTGGATACGATAAGGACGAGTTTGGTGCCGTGAAGGGGTATCAGCTCGTGATCAGAAGCATAGCGAGCTTGGGAAAGTGCGTCAAATATATTCTTCTCCTGATAGCGATAGGCTAATACATGTTCCACACAGCTATGATTATCGTGAGTAGATAAACTTTCTGAAAGCTGGGCATTACTGGATAGATTTTTTGTTTCTAGTGGTGAGGTGTCCCATCTCAAGCAACCGATTTTTTAATTGGCCGGGGTTTAGTTTGACTACATTTTCCACCTCGATGGGACGATCGAAGTTCGTGTGTCCGCTTCGGGATACCTCCAAGGTGGTTACTGGGATCCCAATAGAAGGAATTATGGCGCTCGTATTTGGGAAACTACCAGTGGGTGCTTTAGCATATCAATTGTAGCCGCCAACCTCTTTTTTTTTTTCAGTGGGAAGTCTACATGACCATGTTATCAACTACAAGGTTAGGGATCGCCGCATCTTGCATCGATTGTTGAAGTCACTGATCCCTCACAGGTCGACCTTGACGTAGTGGGCACGGCCAATTCGCTTTTGAAAACAACGACGAGGCAAGAGGTGGTCGTCCAACCCTGGTACGACGATGATTGGTGCAACGAAGTCATCCAACAAACCATTGACCGCGAGTATATCACCAACGAAGACGACGCTCTTCTCAAGTTTCCCGACAACTTTCAAGGAGGCTACTCTATCGTCAACCGGGACGAGAAAAATAAATGGGGCACAGTCAGGGGCTACGCGATTCATCCTGGGTATTCACCTGTTTACACAGTGCGTGGCGAGCCTCTTTGGGGACATTGAACAAGTGTTCATTGTTCGCACAGACTGTCGTAGGCTCCAAGCGTGTGCTCAAAAATGCAAACTGGGCGAGATACAATCTTGCTGTGTCTCGTCGTAAGGAGACGGAACCGTCATCAAGCAGCATGTGGAACTTTAACTTGCCTGGCGCGCCGCCGGTGGATTTCCACAAGTTCTTTGACGGTGAGAACATGACACAGGAAGATCTGGTTGCATGGATCAACGTGGGGACGCACCATCTCGTAAGCTCGAGGGAGTCTTCTCATCCGTCACACTGACTAAACCACGTTTCAGCCACAATCCGAGGACGCGCCCAACACCCGAACGAACACGGCCACGTCAAGGTAAGCGTGGTCAAGTCCACTACGCTCAGTCCCATTATAAAACCGCACCACAGCTTCTTCTTGACACCCCTCAACTACTTTGATCGGGACGTGTCGATCGATTCGACCAATGCTATCTTGCTGCAAGCGCCCGAGCGACCTGGCGATCCGTTCCTGTTTGACGACTATGGCGTGCAACCGATTCATTGCGTCCCCGAGGCACCGGTGCCGTTCGAGTATGCCCCGGTGCAAATCTATGATCACCGAGGCGAGGCAGTGCAGTTTGAGAGTGTAGAAGCGATGCGGAAGGGATATGAATTGTACCACCGGATCAAGTTTGAGTTATGAGGTAGGAGCATTGAGAGACTCGTAAGGTGTTTCGTTTCGTTGTAATACTATCCGAAGGGCACACGGTTTACATGGTCGGACTTGTGTCACCGAGTTACCGTTCGAATGAGAAGTGTGCATGCTTGCTACTGCGGTTCATTGAATATTTGACAGCTCCAAGAGATAATTTGATGCAAACCATGTCACAGACAGGCTATAAACAATTCAAGAAAGAGAAATAACAGCTGGACGCTGAGTTGAGGGAACCGATTCGAAGTCGGAGCGCACTGGCAGGACTCGGACTACCAGTCACTAGTCCCCGGCCCTGTCGTGACTGGAGTTTCTTACTGATCAATTTCCACTTGTTATTTTTATTTTTTCATTGGCCCGGGCAAACAAACTGTGATCGCCGGCGATTCGCCGCGGAGTCTCATCATCTCAATTGCCCACTTGTGTTACGGGCCATCTCCTTTAGTTCCCGATCGCTGATACATACGTTCGGTTGGCCTCTTGATGGTCGAACGTTCAAATAACCTTTCAAAACCCGAGACTCGAGCTTTCCATCGAAGGGTGTTCGAATCACGACGTTTACACTAGTGATGGACGGGTCCGGTTCCGTCCGGTTCAAGAGCGAAATTTCTGAACGTCGAACCGGACGCGGGGTTCGGTTCGGCCATCCGCGCGAACGCCGAACCTGACTGGCAGCGAACGTGATCGAAGGTTCAGAACGCGTTCGGATGCGTTCGAACGCGTCCATGCACGCATGCAGCATTGTCACCGGAGGATAAACAAGAAATGCAAATTTTATTCAAAAAATGATCTCCTTTCTATTCAGATGTCGCACTACCACCTGAATCTGACCGTCTGAGTGATGGTACTTTGTTCGAGGCATGAACGCCTGCATCCGTTGTTGCCCTAATATGCCCATTACGATAACCAGCCTTCAAAATCTGACGTGCTTCAAAGACTTGTGGGGCTAGCCGGCTACGGCGAGAAATGCTTGTGAGGCCGCCTGAGGAAAATGCTCGCTCAGAAGGCGTCGAAGAGCCTTAAATAGCAAGATAGTCGTGTGCCATCCGAGAGAGAGTTACATACTGATCGGAATGATGCTAGTTAAAAAAACAAGTAAACACAACAGCAATGCAGTACTAGCATGAAGAGTGACTTACCCCCCACCAACAAACAATGTCGCGAATACCCTCCTCCAGCGGGCTTGACAGATACAAGGATAACTCCACATGTGGATGGGCGGCACTTTGTGCACGTCTCCCCGCTTGTATTGCCTGTTGCATCCATGCTTGCCCATATTGAATAGACCCAGAACCGGTGCAGATGACTGAATAAATGTTAAAGTGGTGCACTCTGGTGAATGGTGAACCAAGGCACAAACCTGATTTCAGGTTGGGCTCTGATGTAGTCGCCTGCACAGTGGGACATGACGGTACTGCAAAATAGTACATGTCATATACAGTAGGTGCATGTTAGTAAAGGGTTGAATGGAGGTACTAGACTGTCGGATACTACTTACTGCGGCTTCAAATTTCTGCAACTCTCTTTGGTACTCGTCTGTAGACCACCAACACCACAGCTGACATCGGTTCATTGTCAGATTTGTTTCGGCCATCAGTCACAGCGAGGCCATCTGACATATTGGTGTCAGTATCTGGTGGGGGCTCCGTTGCATCATTATCGGATGTAACATGGCGACGAGAATGTCCATGGATATCTGCCTCATCCTGGCTACTTAGCTCGGCGCAAGAAGCTTTGCACTTACAGGAACAAACAATGCGTAGGCCTGAGTCCAAACTGCCAATGTTCTTGGGCCCGGGGCCTGTCAAGGCTCGAGATGACTTGGAAGGGCGATCCACATGGCAGCTACCTGTAGCCCTGGTAGCAGGAAGAGCGGGGAGGCGCAAAGTAAGCCCAGAGGGGCCTGTGTTGCCGCCAGTCCGAACAGTAGATGGAGCGGGCTCAGGCTGAGGGAGCGGGGTATCATCGTCAACGTCAAAATAGAATTGGATCTGGGAAGCATCGAGCAACTGGCCATCGGGACCAACTGCAGATCCAGCACCAGACACCGGCATGATATGATATGAGGGGAACTCGAATGAGGCAGAGATGGCTGGGACTCAGGAAATCAGCACGATGGGGGAACCATGCACAACTTGTCTTGCCAGACCTTTATTCAAATATTCACTCACAGCGTGACTCGTGAAGACGAGCATGCAAGCAGTTCAATGCAGCGCGAACTGCCAGTGGCATCGCCAAACCAGTGGTATGTCTCGGTGCAGCGGTCAGGCTTCTGGGTTCGCCAGATGGTGAATACTTGAGGAACAAGGTAACTCTGCCACAAGTCGAAGTCGGCTGGGAGTCGCCCGCGGAGTCATTGCATAACTTGCGTTCGAACGCGTCTGGACCCGTTCCGAACGCGTTCGTGGAGGCCGTCCAATTGGCGAACCAGAACGCAACGTGGCGTTCGGTTCCCCCCAAAGCGTGAACCGCAAACCGAACGCGCGTTCGGTTCAGGAAAAGTCCGGTTCGAACCGACGTTCAGGACCGAACCGTCCCATCACTAGTTTACACAAGTCATGAACGAAAGAATATACACGGCCAGTCGGGCAGTCCGTCCTCTCGCCTAGATAACGCCTTCTAACGTTTCCAGATGATACTGGTAGACAGTATTAGGCTTCGTTCAGGACGATGAAGCGTCTTTCACCAACGAGGTGCGCTTGCACAATCTATCTGTGTTTGTTTGGGTTTTAAACCTGATATACCAGGCTGTGAGTTTTGTCTGCGACGGGTTGCACTTGAATCATGTTCTATAGGTGCTGCGGATGTTTTGCTTGGTCGACGAACGCGCGGACCGGTGGACGAGATTCGTGTCAGCGATTGAAATACAATGTAAATACGCAGCCGGGTCCCAGTTCAAAGTCGTCCTCTTTCTGGGTCGACATGGGGAAGGCCATCGTGCGGTGTTCCTCTTTCTTCGCATGGCACCTTTTGAGAGCTGACCTCAAGATAACGTGGTGGAGGCCAAGTATGGGAAATATGTGGGTGTAAAACAAGAGCACCTATGCAAAGTCTGTACAACCTCTCAACACGAAGGGTTGGTTTGTATGAGTTACCGCATCCCAAAGGCGGGAGCTCTTAATTTCACTGTGGAATCAGTCATTGGACAAAGCAGAACGTACTAGTCCTATCAATCACAACACATAGTGACTTTATTAACGGTTTCTTACGGGTTTGCAAACATTTCCCTTGGAAATTCCCTAGAGTAGGTGGGTACCCATACTGGTCTCTGAGCCGTTGAGCTTTGTACACCTTGCTAGGCATTATACCTGTGGTCTTGGAGGGTAGCATTCTCAGAGAGCAGGAACAGCTGCGTAATTAACAAAAACAACGAACCCTTAACACGGTATACCCCTTCTTGCATGTGAGCCCTACGCTTCGGAGCGCCATAAGCATCGATCGTTGCTTCCGTTGTTGCCTCAGGGTGTGACACCAGTGACACAGGCAGCAAGCAAGCAAGTGCTCTAAAGAGGGGTTAACTGACGGCATCTCACTTCAGTGAAAAAGCAAGAAATCATACTCTGACTGGAATGTCGAGAGAACGTATCGAGATGATGCGTTGATCAGCGCAAAAGCTGGAACGGCAAATCCCACCGACTTCAAGGTTTCCTGATTAGTTCGTCAATTAATCGTTGGCTTAACTAAGTTGTCTGGAGGTGGCGTTCTATCGCAAGCGGTATAACCTATGTTACGAGATACCATAACCTAGAAAATTGACATAACTATCCGACAAAACCCTCTCCTTCTGGGATTGAGGATGGTTTTGGAGTGTCGTGACAGTGTGATAAATGTCCGAGAGTCCTCCACCACTACCGCACGCCTGAAGACCTCGAACTGCACTCTGAATCCCTTCAGGCTGAAATGACAGACACCACCTGCACTATGCCTATGCGGCAATGTCGCATGTAACCTTACCAGCCACTGGACCCAATGTTTCAACAGTCGATAATGCTACCATTAAGAGGTCGGCAGAGGAGCCATCATTCGCCAGTACCGTTACATCGTCCATCCTCCTTTCAACATCCATGCAATCTCACAGCAGAGTGCATGGAGCGCCAGGTAGTCATGACGAGGAAGAGGTACTTCTGTGGTGGTAGAGAATGTCACTAATTCGGGAAGAGGCGGGAAGTCTCTCAATTCCTCCCGCGCGACGCATACACGATAGGTGTGTGGCACTGCGCCCTAGCGGCCTACATGAAGACCTGAAAAGTGGGACGAGTTGATCAACGCACCTCCACAGGTTTGAGCCACAACATAAGCTCGTCAAAAAGACCGTGGGAGCTGATGTTGAGTGACAGAATATTTTCGAGACTGTTAATGCGATCACCGGCTAGCTCATCGATGATGTCATGGTATGGATCCGTGAACATGGATAGAATCGACCATACTCCCCCAGATTGGTGACGCTGCACAATATTGTTAGCCAAGAAGAGAATGTTACACAGAAACACACTTTCGCGGATTCAGTCCCAATCTTATTGACGGACGTTGGAATGATGTGTGCAGTCTGTACTATGATTTATCCACCAGCTTGTTTAAAGTCGCGCAGGCCGCTAACCATGCAACAATTGTTGTCGCGATACATTGCCTGTCCAAAATGACAGCAATTACCAGTGTCGATATCTTTCAAACTCACTAAATTCCGGGCAGTGCGATGGTCTTTCTTGCTTTCCTTCATCATTTCCAGAGCGTATGCCCGGGCATCTTCAAACGATGGGCGGGATGGATGTTCGGATGGTGCTGGGGTTGGCCCATTACTTCGCTTGACTAGCGTAATGTCAACCAACTGGGGACTCGGATGGAGGTGACACAATGAAGACTTACAAACACGAATGAAATGGTTCACATAAAATGCGGCTAACTGCATGAATGTTGCACGCGACCCAGTGGCTGTGGCAATCTCCCGCTGAAGCTGTCCTTGACCATTACCTGCAGGTGCCAAGCGTAAGAAGTGGCCGAGGAGTCGAGCGCAGACAAGGGGCGGGGGACAGTCCACGATGGTCTGAACGAGGTTCGCATTGGCGTCGGCTTCGAAGACGAGGCATTGATTGTATGCCTCATGGAATGCGCTTGGTGGAAATGGATTTTCAAGAAGCGGATGTCCGGCAGGTGGAGAAGCCATGCGAACGAGATGTTGCCAGTGATCAAGGCTACAAAACTATGTCAGACATTTGCGAAAACTATTACAATACTAAGGCCCCGCTCTGCAACCTGGTTAGAAACTGATGGTTTCTGTGGGAAAGTGGTTAGAGCAGTACCACGCACGCTGGTTTCACTAAAACTAGGTCTAATTGACTCGCGCTCAGGTGAGGCGCAGACGAGAAAGTTAGCCTGAAACGGGTCATGCAGCGAATGACCCGGGACACGTTTGGAGGGCGCAAACTACAAATACACGGGCAAGAGCCGGGTGCAGACACGGAAAACCATCCAAAACCACACCTAACCAGGTTGCAAAGCGGGGCCTAAGGTTAGTAAAGGCCCTCCGGGCATTCCCGTTTGTTACCAGGCAAACCACCTGTGTCAGGCAGGTTTTGCTTTCTCAGGCTCACGTTCGCTCTTTCTCGCCTCGACCTCGACTCTCGCTCTGGGGTCTGAAGACCTATCCGAGTTACAGCTCAAGCTTGTACAATATATCCGTGGCGTAAACCGCTTGGACAAGCCAGCTTTTTCAGTGACAAATCTGAAATCGGACTACATATCTGGATTGTGTGGCCCAGTCATGCGTCCAATGACGTACACGGTCAATCGCACACCATTTCTTATATGTTTACACCTTGCTGATATTGTTAGACACTGACAGACTGTACCAGGATTCTTTATTCAAGATGATGAAAGTCAAGCTTCTGCCGATGAGGTATGCATAAATGGATTATTCCACTTGGATGTCCTGTATCAACCCTACACTGCTAGGCCGTGAGTTCCTACCTCTGGCCCTTCCTTTAATGGGCTGTGGCCTCACTCGGTTTGGATTCGGGGCTGTATTGCAGATTCTGCCCAGATTTGGTTTGATAGACGAAGGCGCCGACAGATGGACGAAGCTTATTTCAGCGGTCGAAAGGCTGAACATCACTGCAAAACCGGGCACCCAGTTCAAAGTCTTTTTCCTGGGTCGACACGGGGAAGGTTACCGTGCGTTTTTTTCTTCCGTTCCTGGTACATTATGTTTGAGTTGACCCCATTTGAAGATAATGTGGCTGAGGTTAAATATGGGAGAGAGGTGGGTCGTCGCACGATTAGCACCCGTACATGGTTTACCATCTCTTGTGCTATGTGCCACGGCCTCTCAACATGAAGGCATGGTTTGGGTGAGTCGCTGCGCCTATAGTCACAATCTTTCCATTGACCATCAATTTAGATATTGGACCAAGCAATCTGGGGATGGCGAGACTACCTGGGGACGTATGTCATTCCCATTGCATTTGTCGGATTGCAACTATCCGCGCCCTGTCCCAAAAGATGACCGATCTGACCAAGCCGCTGCGCAGCCGATCCAGATCTCACACCGCTGGGCGAACAGCAGGCTCAAGAAGCGTGTAGGGCCTGGGAGAGGGAACGGCCCTTTGGGATTCCTTTTCCTGAGAAACTGTACAGTAGCCCGCTGACGCGTGCGATACGGACCAGTCAAGTGACATTTGCCGACTTTCTTATACCCCGTGGTAGTAGTAGGGAGAGGATCATTGTCGAGGTGAGATCCATGCTCACGTGTTCCAGTATCCCTGCGGAAATGATCGCCATTTATGCGAATGTGTATGCTCACAACACTGCGCAGAACATGCGCGAACGCATCGGCTTTCATACTTGCAACAAACGACGGACGCGCTCAGAGATACAATCCGCATTCCCGGAATGCAAATTTGAGGAGAATTTTACGGAAAAAGACGAGTTGTGGACCTCAGATCACCCCGAACCATTTGAAGCCATCGATCAACGAGCGAAACAAGTAATGGATAATATTTTTCATAGCGACACCGAACAGTGTAGGCATCCCCCTTTCCCATCCATCTATCATGGTTCCTCTTCTCTCCTCTCCTTCCTAAGGCTTGACTACTTACCCTCTCGGTGTTAGTCATATCTATCACGGCACACAGATGGTTTATCACCAGCTTTTTGCGGTTGTGCAAACATCGGCCTTTGGACCTTGCCACAGGAGGTAAATTCCATATTTCCACGTGGTTGAGCCATTAAATTGTTCATTGCTTACCAGGTGTTTTACTGGTGATTGTGGAAGGCTCGAACACAGAAGAACGGGCGCGGAATTAGGACAACACACACTCAACACGTTATAATATCTATACCGGCCATTTCTGCGTCAGGTTTTGATGCTGAATACTTGAGGGAATGAAAGTTACATGAGGCACGTCAGTTACGGAACAGCAACGCAATCTAAACGTCGGAGTCTGGGACCAGCCTGGTGATCGATGATCTTCAACCATTCGCCATGATCTGTGCGATACTCCTAACTCCCCAAGGACACTATTGAATGTCGATAGTTTATCCCGTTAACTGAAAAGTTGAGCTTGATGTGACCGATATGGTAAGGCTTGGCAGACTCTGAATTAGATAGGGGCGCGATAGTAATAACTGAAATTTGTCTGGAACGTCACGCCTTCGTGAACTACGATGAATGCAAGAACATACGCGGTTGGTCGCACCCCCCGCCCCTCGAGTCATCACTTTGATACAGCGAAACCTTGCAACAGACAGTACCCCGATTCTTTGTTCAGGACGATGAAAATCAACCTTTCACCACCGAGGTACGCGAACCTGACATCGAATGTTTTGCTGAACATTCAACCGACCTAATGCACAATGGTAAACCTGGGCCACCACTAGGCCGTAAGTCTCCGACTGCTTGTCCGATACGTTGGCCGGCCTAACTTCGGGAGGGCTCTTTCGGTTTTGTAGATTCTTCCCAGATTCGGTTTGATAGACGAACGTGTTAACCGGTGGACTACTTTCATTTCAGCGATCGAACGACTGAACATGACTGCGAAGCCGGGTACCCATTTCAAGGTTTTCTTTCTCGGTCGGCACGGGGAAGGTTATCGTGCGTTTTCCTAGTACCCATCGTCTCTTTCCTCGACGGGATCCTTGCCGTCTTTCTGCATGTCCACTCCAGAACTGACTTCGTTTCAAGACAACGTGGCTGAGGCGAAGTATGGTTTCAAGGTAGGCCGTCCAGCAAGCGGTGCTAACCGAGTTCTGTACCCTGACTCTGCACGTGATCCCATACCTCGAAGGCGTGGTGCGAGTGAGTTGCTGTAACCCAAGTGCAATGATTTTTTTCCCCTAACTACATCAGATCGTGGGCCAAACTCAACGGGGACGGAGAACTCGTCTGGGGACGTACGTCAAATTCCTTGTTAAATGTGTCGAACGGCAATGTATCGGCAACTCAATCACTCCATAGCTGATCCAAAGCTCACACCGCTCGGCGAACAGCAGGCCAAGGAGGCTCATGTGGCATGGGAACGGGAACGTCTCTTTGAGATTCCACTTCCTGAAAAGGTTTATACTAGCCCGTTGACGCGTGCGATACGGACCAGCCAAGTAACGTTTGATGATTCTCTCATCCCCTATGGTAATCAGACGAGGATCATAGTGGAGGTGAGCCTCGTGTTTGCGTGACCCGGCATCGTTGTGATTATTATGTACATACATGTAGAACATGAGAGAACACAATGGCGTCCACACCTGCGACAAACGGTTATCACGCTCGGAAATCCATGCTGCGTTCCCGGAATATGGGTTTGAGGAAGGTTTCACGGAGAAGGATGAACTATGGACCCCAGTTCACCGCGAAACCTATGACGATATTGATCAGCGGGCAAAACATGTGCTGGATGTGATATTTCAAAATGATACCGAGCAATGTAGGGCGTCGTCTTTCTTTTCGAGATAATGTTCTCATGCATGGCCTTGTTAGTCATATCAATTACAGCACACGGAGGATTTATTAATGGCTTTCTGCGGATGTGCAAGCATCGTCCTTGGATTCTACCCACAGGAGGTGCGCCCTTGTATACACCATTAGTCCAGAATTGCTAATGTGACTCGGTGAACAGGTATTTTGCCTGTGGTCGTAGAAGGGTCCATTACACAGAGTCATTTACACAATTAGGGGAAGCGTGTTCTTATTGTGGTGAACCCTTGATACCTAGATGCGAGCCGATTAATGTGCGAGTAGACAGACAAACCTGCCAGTGTACACTTTTTACAGTCCTAGTGTTTCGGGCAAAAGAGTTCGTCCGAGACCCGCCATTTTGGGACAAGGCACTTAGTCAGCAGCCTTTTACTATTTACCTTGATCAGTACTCCTCAGGGCGCGTCTCTCACTCTCAGCATGTTGATCAAAGTAAAAGTACGCAATTTTTGACCATATAATATTTACCGTGAATTAGTTATAACCTTTACCTTTTTCTTGTTCTATAGACACTGACTGGAAAGGAGGTGAGGATCGCGCAAGCTTCGCCACACTTCCTTCTCATCGAGGCGCGACCAGATTGAGCTAGACATCGATCCGGAGGACAAAGTCAGTCACACAATATGTTGGGCCCGGTCTACTGAAGTTATTTTCATTCGTAGATCACTCGGATCAAAGAGAAGGTCGAAGAGCAATCAGGTGTGCCGCCACAACAACAGAGGTTGATCTTTGGTGGGAGACAAATGTGTGTGTTCTCGGTTGATATCTATCTCTGCCCTGACATGCATCTAGGCCTGATGAGAAGACGGCGAAAGAGTTCAACATTGCAGCTGGATCCGTTCTTCATCTCGTCCTCGCTCTGCGCGGTGGATTCTAAGCACGTGGCACGATCCATCATGGTAGTACCAGTCTATGCGCCAAAAAATTCACACAAAATAATCCACCCCCGCATGCGCGATATACAGAGCCACCTGCGCAGTATAGTGGGCCATGCGCGGTATAAAGGGTCGTCCGTGCGCGATATAGAGAGCGGTGCGTGCGCGATACACAACAGTCCGCACATGCACGTTTTTAAGGGACCTATGCCGCAGCGCACTTTCCAATTTTCAATGTAACTAACAAGTATGAGCAATAATGTAGTAACTAAATGAGGCGACCGAAGAGGTGACAGGTGAAGTCGGTGTGCATTTCTTCGACGACTGCTGAGCTCGTTCAGGAGAGTTAACCTGGACATCAAGCCGTTGTTCAGTCCAGCCAGAAGCAGGGATAATATTAAGGACATCGATAACGGCGTCTACATCATGATTCATGACCACGACCAAATGTGAACCCGAGGTCACCGAGGTGGAAGATGGCAGCGATGAGCTAGCAGGTTTGAGCGACATGGTACTTGGAGGGACCGACGGACTTGAGAGCGAGCTTGAGTTGCACAAAGCGACTAGCATTGTCATCACAGACGCCGTTGGGGTGACCATAAGCACCACTAGCGCACTGGTCGAGGTAGCGGTTCTGCGTCTTGTCATCGAGGCGGAGGTGCTGGCGGTCCTCTGGTGACTTGAGATTCGAGAATACATGACACGGGAACTCGTGGACCGGCCTGACCGCTGCTGATGCGATAATGCTTAGTAATACGCCACGCGTCGCGGTTATAGAGTAAGTCCCAAACGGCCAGGTACTACCCAGGGCCCCCTATCCCTTCCGAATTGCACACTGGACTTCCCTGTATCGCGCATGGACGACCCCCTATATCGCGCATGGCCCTCTGTATCGCACATGTGGCTGTGTATATGATAATAATAATAACAATAATATAGTCATTCATACAAGGAACCTGAGGGAGCAGTGACTTCATGATGCTGATACTCCCTGCAGAACATATACCAAGTTGGATGGGATCATAGAAGCAATTCGGAAATCGTGACAGGCATTATATAGACACAATTAATCTCTTTCCTACAAATCCCCTCTATCACTTCAGGGTGTCCATCTAGTGAAAAACAAGGCACCAAGTCATTGCTCTGGCTCACCCACAGTGTCTGCACCATGGAGTAGCCATCTAAAGGTAATGCTTAGCCTGACTCCTCTCTTGATCAGGCAAGGACCAATTTGAAGATTCTCGCCAGTGTGCTCGTTTTCGACCAGATCGTGTGTCCTCCCTGATATTCCATGCGTCCAATTATACCGTGCATCTTTGGACATCACCAGTATGCTCCTTTCCGGCAAGTATAAGTCCCATTTTCTTCCCTCCCCTTCCCTTGTTTCATTGGCAGGTCCCGAAGATTGGGTGTCCCGCGTCACTGCCTTGAACGACATGACACAACTCCCACACAGGCTGACCCCAATGATCCCATCGTCAAATCGATTCAACAAGTCGACGTGCGACGAGATACCCTCGCCTGGGCGATACAGATTCAGAATGGCCTGACGGGCACGCGGCGCAGTGTCTCCTCGTAATGGGAAAAGATGTTCATGCAGATCGCTTGGGATCCATGGCTGCAGTAGCGCAGACAGCTGGTGAAGCAGCTGGATCAATGTCGGAGGAAGTCCTCTGCCCATCCGCGCATCGACGTCGTCTTCTGTGCCGCTCATTGCCCGTCCAAACAACATAATTTGGTTGACATCTGTGTCTTCAAAATATGCACGCATGGATTCATGTGTGATTCGTGCCGCTAGCTCTTGGGAGACGAAAACGGGTGGGAGGAACAGACCCGGAATAGGCGGGACGTGTCGCATCGCCATGGGCATTGACACCATGGAGGGTTCATCAAAGAGCGAGTCTACACTGTCCGAGTCCGAGTCGGTGAGAGATTTGCTTGTGCTTGAGGTGCGAAGAGACATGACTGCAATCACCCCTCGTGATACGTTGGACGCCCTTCAACAACAGTAATCTGACTTACCCCACACAGAACAAGGATCAATGTACCATGAGGGAACCAAACTGCGGATGGTAGCAAGCCTGTGGTACTTCTTTCGTGAGAATACCCTAACGCCGCATGGATATAAATGGGTCAGTCCACAATCCAGGCAGTAGTTGCGTTCTATATGACAAAATATGGTTCAAATACAGCAATGCTAAGCGCGAGAAACGATACAGTGATCCTAGGATGGCCCTTCGAAGACTGGAGATAGTGACATAAAATCAGAATATTCGTCCAGTATCCCGGTCGAGCTTTGTGAAGGTCGAAGCATGACAGGCACAGATTCTGCGAGTGGGTATGCTCTCGCAAAGGGTGGCATGAGTAGGTTGAGCATGTTCGCCCAAAAGGTGGCTGGGTGGATTTTCTGTTAAACAATCCTCCCCACTAGACCACGGAGCGCGCGAGAGAGGTTCCGAAGGCGACCCTGCTTTGAATTTTGAGAGGTATAGCATCTAGTTCGCCCTTGAAGAAGAGCGAAAAAATAGAGCGATCTCGTCTGTTGCGTGATATCGACTACATGGCTGGAGTTCTCAGCGCATGCGAAAGTATGCTCTTGCTTCGAGGTCATACTAAAACAATAATTATTTCCGGATAGTTGTCAATTCACCTATTCTGGCACGGTTCAGGCGACTTTGAATATCCGAGACAAGAGCACGCTCCTTCCCAGCGGTCAGTTCGAGGGTGGGGCCCATACTACTTCATTAGTAGCCTGATAGCCTAATTTACTAAATCAAGAACTTTTTAAACCCCGCAAGATTATATAACATTATTCCCCCTAC
>JBBPKG010000003.1:154354-176876 GCA_038089115.1 Fistulinella cinereoalba | reverse complement strand
AACAGCCATCGTGCAGGCACTGGATTCGTCCACCTTTGACACACGGAGATCTTATCGTTTCACCACGATAGGACACAAACGAGGACGTCGCGTTTTCGCTGTTTACGCCCCAACGAACTCCTATCAAACAAATCATGCATCGTGCCGTACAGGTATAAAGAACATTCTCCTGCTTTCACGCCTTAAGTTACCCTCATCTTTTCTCTGACTTGCGGGTCCGGTCTGTCCGTTATCAGCATTCCCATGAACCCGGCGACGAGCAAGGATATTATACCACCCTTGACTATGAGCCCAGGACTCGCGAAACACCAAACGGGTAAATCCCCACTGTTGTCTGCTGCACGCCCGTTATCCCACACGTCCACGCGTTCCATGATGGATTCTCACCAGCGGGTACCTAATCCGCCTCTTTCTGAGGTATTCGCACATCACCGCGATCAG
The DNA here is from genome assembly GCA_038089115.1 of Fistulinella cinereoalba. Classification (NCBI taxonomy): domain Eukaryota; kingdom Fungi; phylum Basidiomycota; class Agaricomycetes; order Boletales; family Boletaceae; genus Fistulinella; species Fistulinella cinereoalba. Next base: position 176,435 of record JBBPKG010000003.1, on the reverse strand, counting down.
CGACGTATCATTGACTCAATTCTAGAATGGCAACGCCTCATCTTCGATCTGTGTGAGTGGTGGTCACAACGGGAATTCAAGTTCCAGACCCATTAGATATCCACTTGCTTCTCAGCCCGAGGTAGCTATGGTTCGTGATTCTCCTTTACCTTCTTGTATTAACGAGGACGAGTCCTTTTAGCTGTCATCCAGAACCCCCACTCCAAATTCAGCGCAATCCACCGCAATGGCCGTGCAAACGACACAAAGCGCTGCTCGCCCTATGGTACGCCCCCGTCATTGACTGGGTGCGGCTAGCTGACAGGTCTTTTCATATCGATTCTGTTATTATATAGAACCTCATTGTCCCTTCGCCGAATTCAACAACAGTTTATGTGCGCATTTGGAATGATTATGTTGAATGTATCTTTCGAACAGGCATATTTTAGGAGGAACTAGCTCTTCTGCATGATGGCACCAACGATGCCAAGGGGAGAAGCAAAGAACATGAACTTCGAACGGCTCCTATAATCACCCGTGACGCCTACATTGCTGCTGGGTATCGCGACGATGCCACACAGTACGGCGTCCTTGGACGAGCATTAACGATATTGTGCGTGGTCCTGATTCCGAGGTCTTATCCGATATGCCTCATTTTACTCCATTGTAGCAACAAATCTCAGGGTTATACACCCACAGACCCACGGCTCTACATCAATACAGTGAGGACAGTTTTATGTTGCAAAAAAACTTAGCACCTACTCCGATCATAGAATGCACCATTCTCCGCGATCGTTTGTGGAGTCCAAGGGTCTGGGAAGTCCCACACCGTTTCAATCCTGTTAGAGAGCATGTTTATCTCGAACCTGCGCCCCATTGGATATCTGCAATGCCCGCTTTCGGGTCTCGTTCTCCACTTCGGCGAAGGAGGCCCGAACGCTAGGCCTAGCGAAGCCGCCTGGCTGGCGTTGTCCGACCTCCCGGAGGTGCGGACACCAAAAGTAAAGGTCTTTGTTTCGCGATCGTCGCTGAAAACCATGACGACTGTGTATGCTCCTCTTGGGAAGCACGTCACAGTGGAGCCCTTGCTTTTCAAAAAGGACGAGCTCGACGCACAAGCATTCCTTTCGATGATGGCAGTCGGGTCCTCTGAATCTGCTCCGCTTTACATTCAAGGAATTCTCGTGCGTGTCCACGTGGTTTCATTCGTCACTGTGTCTGACTCGTCGCAGGCCATTTTGAGAGATTTAGGAGAGGATTTTCGTTACGACGAGTTCATGAAGCGGTTGGAGGACAAAAAGGAATCATTCAACCCTGCGCAACTCACTGGACTTGAACAACGCATGGCCCTGCTAACATCCTTTCTCGATGCCCGCCAACGTACTAATTCACAGACCGACCGGTTTGCGGCCGGGCAGCTCACCATCATAGATCTTTCGGACCCGTTCATTGATCCCGCCTCGGCATGTGGTCTGTTCGAGATCATCACGCGCCTCTTTGTGAGGGCCGAGGTCGGCACCGGGAAAGTGCTCGTCGTGGACGAGGCCCACAAGGTGGGAGAATTGTAGAGGATCTCAGTGTATCAGTGCTCACGGTGCCCATCTTGTCTCTAGTACCTGTCCCCACATAGGTCCGTGTCCGGGCTCACAAAATGTCTCCTGACGCTCGCGCGTGAGCAGCGGCATCTCGCGATGCGAGTCATCATCAGCACGCAAGGCAAGCCGTGCTTGTCTTTTCTTCCCGTGCGAACCGCCCTCTCACGATTTGTTTTTAGAACCGACCGTCGTCCCACCGGTTCTCCTGGACCTCTGCACTGTTGCGGTTCTGCATCGGTTCTCTTCCCCGTCGTGGTGGGAACATTTGGCGAAACATGTTTCCGCTGACATTTCTGCGGATGATGCGTTTGACCGCGTTGTCAGACTCGAGGTGAACGCCTTGTGTCCCAAGCGCCTTTTTCCTTTCCCTGACGCCTGTTGCACAGACTGGTGAAGCTATTGTCCTTGCACCGTCTGGCTTTGGCGTCTTTCCGGATGGCCCACCAACGTCGACGTCTCAGGGAGCGAAGGTGGCCATTTCCAGTCAAATCCCCAAGCTGAACCAGTTCGGAAGACGATACATATTGATGAAGACGCGTCGACGAGTCACCAAAGACGGAGGTGCATCCATACTTGTAGTGGAGGACTGAGTGGATGTGTCCAAGATCTAAGACGACCTTACTTCTAACACCTGTACTTGCCCGCGCTTTATCGATGCACATGTTCATTCGACGCGTGAAATAAAGAGTGCGAAGAAAGTCATGTACGGTCCAGTACTGTACTATAGGTACAACACACAACAGCGATATTAGGGTAGAAATACTCCTGGCCGCAAAGATCGTGACCCTATCAGTTTTCCTCTACTCGTAGTTACTTTTTCAGAGATGAGTGTAGGACATGCAAGTAAGAGCGGAGGCGCGCATGGCACTCTAGTTGTGTCCAAACAGCATGATGATAATCACATAGGCACAGGAATGGAGGAATGGGGTGCTGGGTAGTGGTGGAATGGATACGATGAGGAGATGAGCAAAGCACGATGATGTCGAGTGGGGGTAAATAGGATGAATACTATGATGGGAGCGCCTAGTCCATGCGCATCGGGCTTCCTGGAGGGATAATGTTCTGAGCTATTGACTTTGGCACCTTCTTGTTGCGACGGCCGAGCAGCGTTGCATTGTCGATGTCCAGTTCAAACCCTTTAGGACCTCCTGCACGGCGACCGCGGTCACGAGGCCCAGCACGCCCGTCCCAAAGACTCTTTTCCGGGACGGCATTGACGATCGCAGGTACATCGACCTTTCGTGTGGCGGCCGCTGTAGTCTCCGTTCCATTCGGTTGCGCTCGTCGACGGTGAGCCTCGTTGACGAGGTTCTCGTCGTCCATTTCGCCTTCTTCGTCATCCTCGTTGAGCCCCTGTAAAAATCCTCTCATACCCGCGCCTCCTCGTCCGTTGTAGGCACGGCGGCGTGCTCCTTCTTCTTCCATGCGGTGTACTGCATATGTGATATCAAAGGCTTCCTTCAATGTTGCCAAACCAGGGGAGCGCGCTGTTTCAATCCCATGTGCCGCGGTCAAGAGTGGCGAATCAAGAGGTGGTGTTCGAGCAAACGCGCTAGGAGATGGCGGTGGTGGAGCAGATGAAGTGCTACACCAAGGATGCGACAGGAACTCATCTATGGTATATCGTTGGGCAGGGTCCACACAAAGCAGATGTTCTATGAGATCCTTGGCTAGTAGAAGCCTGATGAGAGCAGAGACTAGACATATAAGGATATGAAAATACCTGAGTTACTGATGTGATCCCAGAAGGGGCTCAAAAACGTGTAATAGCCCCGAGCAACCTTTTCGGTCAGCACATTGATACTCTCGTCGTAAAAGGGCGGGAAACCACAAAGGAGCGTATAGAGGACGCATCCGAGTGCCCACATGTCAACGCTCTTGGAGTAGCGTTCGTCTTTGACAATTTCAGGGGCAGTATAACCAACGGTTCCGCAAGGCGTCATGGTTTCCTCGTTCCACACCACTTTCGACAGGCCAAAATCGGCGATCTTGACCCGTCCGATGCCGCCGCCTCCGATTCCCTCGATAAATTCACCCTCATCTTCCTTGTCCTCATCATATGGCCGACGTATGATGGCCTTGGAAGGGATCATGGGTATTCGTTCGAAGAGCAGGTTTTCGGGCTTGATATCACTGTGGAACGCGAAAGTCAATAATAGAGAATGTTTCCTGGAAAGGCTCACCGATGAACTACCCCACGCTCCTCGTGCAAATATCGAATGCCTTGGGCAACCTGAAGAATGACGTGTCGTGCGAGATTTTCGCTAAAGTAAGTAAGTTTAACAATCTGGTGGAACAGTTCCCCTCCCTCCATAACTAGGGCATCGGTAAATAAAGACACCGAAATAGAAAGAACGTGGCCACTTGCGTTCGAGAACAAGGAAATAATAATCGGCTGATTCGGAAAACGAGATTAACTTGACTATCGATTGATGATCGATGCCACGCATTATTTGCACCTCTGCAAACGCTCTGAGATTTGTTGCTGTTGCGAAAAGATCAACAGACCTTTGAGGATATTTGCACGCTGTGAACGAAAGAAAATCATGGTTAGTATCACAGTGACATATGCGGAACAGAAGGCATAGATGTCACCTCTGTGACGCGCGGCTTATTCTTAAACTGAGGGCTGAGATATTTTTCGCCGGCCTTACAGAGGGACGATATGGGCGGGGACCGAGAAGAATCGGAAGGGGAGAGGGTGGAGTGATATGAACTACTGAGGCCAGCCTTGGACACGGGTACTTACCTGCGATGCGTTGAGTTCGTGCTTACGAACTACCTTGACTGCGCAATATATTAAGACATCAAGGCGACGCGACAACACCATGGACGCTGCTTACCGGCTACCTTCTCGCCCGTTGTGAGGTCGATCGCCTTGTAGACGTTTGAAAAGGCACCGCTGAAGCGGGAATGTGAATTCAGTCCATCGGTAGGCAATATGTGCGCAGCAGCACTGACTCTCCCATCTGCGCCACGAGCCTGAAGTTTTCAAGGCCCTTGTGTGTGGGCAGGTTCGATTTCGGGTAGCGCCCGTCGGCCATCTCGTCCTTGGTATCGGGTTCGGGCGGAGGGAGGGACTGCGTGGGGGGATCCGGGGCGGTCGCGGGGGACTCTGTGTAGTTGGGCTGCTGCCTTGTGGATGCGGAGACAGGCGACTTTGGGTCGTCCCCGAACGAGTCCAGTTGGCGATGTTTGCGGATGAGATCTGGGACGTGGCAGATGGTCGGCGTTAGATGGCGGCTGGCGCCATAGAAGCAGAGAGACGTACTCTTGAATGCGGTCACGACGGCGGGCATTGTGAGCGCTGTCGGCGACGATGGTGGGGCAGGAAGTGGAGTAAGGTGCGAGGCGGTCCAGAAACTGGGCGACTGCAGGTCCTTTTTGTCATTGCAGCCTGTTGAAGCTCCGCTGCCTGACGTCATACAGCCGTCTATCCCTTTTCGGAAAAGCAAAAACGTGATATGTATTACCTAAGCAGCATGGCGGCAGTAATGTACAAAAAATATATGTATCGAAGACTAGACAGCATGGTCACCGGCCCTCCCTCTCTCTCGTCCAGTTGACTCGTTCCCGAGGTGGCGTGTGTGCCAGCAAACAGCTCTGCACCGGCGTGTATCCCACCAGGCTCAGCGTGCTAGGCTTGTGCCTGAGAACCGGGATATCGCGCGCACCCGCTTTGGGCGTCCCTTGAGCTGCATGACTTTGCATTCCCAGCGAACCAAGCCCATCATTCCTTGAGGCCGCCTCCCGCCTGCCTGCTGTATCATGCCGTTCTTCATCACGTACTCCTTTGTTTTCATTGGGGTTGGTCGCGATCACGAAGACGCCCGCAAACGTCGCCGCACAGCCATACTGAAATGTCACCATCTCGTGGAACGAGGCCCGCCGGAAGTCGCCATACAGGACCGCAGATCCGATGACAGCTGATAGTGTAAAAAGGACGAACTGTGTGGGAATGACGATTTTGGCGTCGAACCGCCTCAACGCTCGATTAAGATATCGGATCTGGAGCACACCAGTGAGGACAAGCACCTGTAATGTGCGGTCAGCGTGAGGTACACGGGCAGGCTGATCGGGACTGACTGCCAAGATGGGGTACGTGATCCATTCTGTTGCTATTTTGACCCATTCCTTGGTCAAAAGCGTGGAGATTGCTTTCGTCGCCAGCACCGTAAAACCGCCTGGCAATGCAATCAGGTGATGGTTGCATCGCACGAATACACGGTACCCCACCAAAGATGGCGCACAGGCCAACATCGATCACGACCGTGCGCTTGCCCATGCCGCCTTCACTGAGACCACTAAGAATGATCGCCAGCACCAAGTATATAATAGAAAAGATCACAAAAGGACGTTGCGAAATTGCCTCAATTAAAGCTCTGGGTGTCAGCACGGGTGGTGCGTCGCCGGACGACGGAGAAGAAACGACGACGGTTATCGCCCCAATGATGGCAAGAATGATACCAAATATGTCACGCTGTGGTTCCGTTCAGATGTCCACTCCTGAATTGTGCACGGTCCACTTTACCGGACGGAAGCGCTCATTTAGAAGCAAGGGGGCAAAGAAGCAGTTTGCAACCAACGCAAACTAGAAACTAATTGAGGAGATGCCTGCATCTAGAGAAACCAGGAGTCTGACCGTTCCAAGGGGCGCTACCAGTGAAGCAGGTGCAAACCCATAAGAGATGAAGTTGCCGGTCTCGCCCACGTTCATCAGAACAAAACCTAACCACCTGGCGGACGAGTTGAACCGATAATCAATGATACATGAACGACAAACCATAGCTTGGAGCGCAAATAATCGCTCTCCTTGCCATCTTCAGATGTCTTTGGGGAGGAGGCTTTGCCCTTGGTTTTACGGCTCGTCCGTGAGTTTTGGGGAAGAACACCGTCAGCGACGGGCAGCACAGCAACATCCAAATCATCCGTGCCATAGTTTGACGAGCCCGAGCCATCGCCCCATAGTGTCGATGGTAGAGGCAGAAACCGCGAGACATAGGACGGCTTCCGCTGACGCCGCCTGGATCGCGCAGCAGTGATAGTGCTTTTGCGGCTCCTCGCATCGTCCGTAGCGACGGAAATGTTGTGGTGGGTCAAACCATAAGACGACGGGAGAGGCTGGCTGAGGGATCGGTGGGGGAGGAGCGGCCGTGTCTCGTGCTGGTGGTTCTCGTCCGATGACTGCGGGCCAGTGGCGAGACGAGTCGAGCTGTCAGGGTGTGTGGATTGCTTCACGGCCGTGTCGCGCCCCAAGGGCCTACCCTCCCTCTCGACATCCGTTCCAGTGTTGGCGCGTGCACGGTCTAGCCTGTGATGGGCCAATTTTTGGAGGTTGAGGGCGAGGGAGATGAGGATGTTGCCGGCGATGGAGACGCTGATTCCGATGACGGTCTGGAGTGTGAGATGGGGCAGGACGATTCCGATATCGTCCCCCAAGACCGAGAACATGGAGGATCAGCTGCAGGGAGTCCGACCTGCGCGTCAAAAGTGACATGGATGAATATTCCCACGCATACCCTCTCCTGGATCGTCATGCGCGCACAACACACCGCACACTCGTTCCCAGCGTTCCCCGTGTACTCGTGTGCATTCGTCGCAGACGACCAACTTCTCGTCGGCGGTGGAGGTGGCGCCTCAAGGACAGGCATAAAGAACAAGCTAGTATGTCTGCTATGTGCTAGCATGCGCCCATTCACCATTCCGACCAGAGACTATTCCGTGTCTCCGATGACAGACAGCTACACCTCCTCTGCGAGCTGGAGCTTGGAAAGGACGAGGATGCACCCATGAGCATGGCTGCACACCCCCAGGTATGACATATCCCGCAGCGTTGCACGTTCCGAGATCCTATGATTGCAGAGCAGGACTTTTGTGTGTGGTATAAATAGCAACGCAGAGAAGTTGGGGAAGGGGGAAAACGAGAATTGCCGCAAATTCTCGGTGGCCACCGATGAAAATAAGTGCGTGTTTCCCTCCATCCAGTGCTCAGTGCTAACCTAGGCCCCAAGGGTGGCACAACTTGCGACTCGCAGCACCCTCACCTCTGGCAACTTGGATGATTATCAGGTCTGTTTCCAGCTCATTACGAAATTCGATACTTACTCCTCTCTAGCGTGTCACTGTCCTCGCACCGAATGGCAAGCATCTCATTGTTGCCGGTGCTCGTGATGTACGGCTTCCTTATTCGTACTTTAACCACCGTTCCTAACCATACCGTTTAGTTCTCTCTCCTGGACTACGACTCCCTTGCATCTGTGGCTCCTACAATACGCGTCAGCGACGGAGAAATATACGATGCCGCGTTCTCTTCACTGCGTGTACGTCAACGCTCTCCCGCCATTGCTCCCTTATTAGGAACTGCTATTCCAGCTCTTTATCGCCACTAGTTCAAAGCTTTTGGTATATGCTCTCCCTGCGAATCACCATGGGCAGGATATGACAGTGGACGGCATCCCACAGCCTAGCATAGACCAAGCGCCACAGGGGCTGGACGTCATCAGAACCATCGACATTCCTTCGATAGCTGGCGTCCCTTCTGGCTCGACTATGACGTTTCGCGCTGCACGGTAAGTTCACGTGTATCCCTCGCGTCATCCACGTCACCGCGTCTGTAGGCTGCACCCTATCCACCAGGACACGTTATATTCCGTGGTGAACGTCACTCTGCCTCGTGCTAAACGCGCGAAACTTGCCAAGAAGCGGGCATATCTGCTAAAGTGGAAGATTGATGAGAAGGATGGTGCTTTCCAATCCCGGCTAGAGGCGACACGGAAAATCTGCGATGGTAACCTGACCTGCCTTGATGTGAGGTGTGTCGTCTGGTCGACATGGTGGTATGCCAATTGACGTCGTTACATAGCCCGGATGGCAGGTTGCTCGCGTTTGGCGCGTCTGACTACAGTCTTGGTGTTTTGGACTCGAATACTTTGGCGGTGAGCTATGCTAACCTTGCGTAGGATGACATTGACCAGTCGAGTTGCCAGCCCGTGCTGTCCATCTTGAAAGCACACGAGTTCCCAATCACCACTCTCCGATTCGGTCCCTCCTCAAAGCTACTGGTATCAGGCGGCGTTGACAGCTCCATACGTGTGGTCAGCATTCCTGAAGTTCTCGGGGGCCAATGTATGTTGTTCTTCTATCATGATTGTCTTTTCTGACACTCTTTCAGCGTGGGGCATCCTCATCCTGATCATCACTGCTGTCATGGTTATTATTATCGCCGTCCTCATGCGACGATGAACGGCTGGTCCCTTAGACATGCCTATGGACTGCTTTGCATCTCTGCTCTCGCCACTCCTTGTATTTATTACAATACATATTAGATTATCCTAGCATAGACTGGAACTAGGCCGTCTGTAGGTTTAATCGTAATCCTCGACCAACTTGCGCTTAACCCCGCTCGACGGCGTGCTTGTCGTCTGTACCTCCTCCATCGCGTCGTCCGCATTGCTCTCCTCATCCTCGTCATCTCCGCCCCCACCAAACAGATCCGCCTCCTCCCCGTTTTCGCTCGCCTCCTCAGGCACGTCCCCGGCAATAATTGGCGCAGGGGTGCCGCCCATCTCGACGTCGGTCGGCGTGATCGCCGGGATAGCCGCAGGCTCCATATCCGCGTCGTCCTCCTCGTCCTCCTGCGCCGCCGCCCCGCGCCCGCCCACGCCCGCCTCCTCCTCCTCTTCCTCAATCTCCTCGATCTCCTCGTCGTACATCTTGACCGTCGGCGGGGGCCTGTTCGGGACAAGGTCAAAGTTGACGGACGTGAGCGTCTCCGCGGACGGCGGGAGCCGCACGCCAAAGACTTCGGGGACCGCGGGGAGCGGCGTCGCGTTCGTCTGGGACGCGAGCGAGGTGAGATACTAGAGCGAGCGGGGTGGAGCGTGAGCGGGGGGGGGGGGGCGTCTCTCGGGGCGGTTTTGGGGTGGTACGCACCTCCTTGGGCACGCGGCCGCCGAACTCCCAGCCGACGCGCGCCTGCACGGCTAGCACGATGTCGTCCTGCTCGATTTTGGCGAGGCCGGAGCGCCCGGCGTGCTCTGCGTACGCCTGTGCGTCCGACAAGACCTGCGTCGTGTAGCGGTGCGCAAACTCGAGGAGCTGGTGGAGGACGCCCGGCTGGGCGTCTTGCACGGTCGGCGTCGAGGCAAGCAACAGCGCGATCGCGCGGGCGGTTGGCGGGAGCGTCTCAGAGGGAACGCCTTGCGGTCGAGACATGATGTCAATTTGGCTACCCGAGCGTAGTAGTCAACAAGCTACAGTAATCGCTAAAAAAAGGTGACGATTAGGGTGAATGAGAAGGTAGAAGAACATCCATCGAGGTCAACGAAGAAATACAGGGAGGGTACCGAACGAACTGTTTATAGATATCTAAAATACAATCGATATCTGACCCAACACACACACAAGGCATATCCAGTATTACCAGAATATCAATCAGCATACAAGACGTGTTTTTCGGCGCTTTCTAGCCAGTCGCGTAGGTCATGGTCACCTTCGAGTCCTATAAACTCTTGGTGGAGACTGTCACGATATCGCAGGTTGGATATGCTCGTACCAAGACGAGCCTGGACTTTATTCATAAGTTCGGCGTGCGTCACCTTGGGATGCACACGAATGGCAATGAGGTCATCAGTGACACGGTCGAAGATCTTGATCTTGACAAAGGCAATCTGGGGATTGCCGGCAGACATGGGGGGAGCGTTCAAGTTAGTCGTGGCAGTAGAGTGCGAGCGGGAGCGGCAAGACAGGGATGGTTGGGATGAGTGGAGTGACGACGGAGAGGAAGTCGCATAGTCGGGCCAGTGGCTGTTTGAACTGGATCCACGTGATGCACGCAACATGGTGGTATTCACGACGGGACCATTCGGGCGTTCGCTGTAAAGCGGTGATGATTCACCATTTTGTACCGATCGTTGGGTAGCGCCGCTTGCCCTCGGATGGGACAGGGAGGGAAGAGGGTGATCTTCTCCGTAATCTGAACCATCGCTACGATCGTCGCGGTCGGATAATTTCATTTCGCCAAGCGTATCGCGAACCTCTGCAACCAACTCTGCGGGGTCGGCCCCTGCAGGGTCCTGTTCCGCGCCATCGGAGAAGAGCGCGCTTATTTCATCGTATCGGGGGTCGATGTCATTTTCGACGTCGCCGGGTTTCAGGGAAAGGAAGGAACGGATGAGCTGATGCTCGAGTATGTAGGAGGCGCCGACGGCGTTGAGGGCGCAGAGCTTGTGGATGTACTGGTCGAGCTCGACCTGGCGGAGGGCGGTGACGGTGCTGTCGACCTTGTCTGCTGGGCCGGGCATGAAGGGGAGGATGCGGTTTGAGCCGGGTTCGCGGCCGGCCTCTTGGGGGAAGGTCTCGAGGAGGTTGACCTGGAAGTCGTAAAAGTCGTTGTAAGGTCTGAAGAGGACGAGCTGCTTGGCGTTTGGGAGGACGTGGGGGTCGTGTGGATCGTAGGGCTGGAAGATGGCGTTGACGCGGAACCAGTACTCGTCCATCTCGAAGTGGAAGGAGACGACCTCGGCGGAGAGGAGGATGCCGTCTGGGAGGGGGGACGGGGAGGGGGGACGGGGAGTGGTGGAGGTGGCGACGGGGGGAGCGGTGGTCTGGGTGTAGGGGCTGTCGGGGACGGGGGACTGGGGGTCGTCGATGACGCCGAGGGATATGCTGTTCTGCTTGTATGTGATCATGGCCTTCTTCCAGTCCTCGACCTTTGGGAGATCACCGGAATCCATGAGGGCGTCGACGTCGTCGATGGGGAGGTTGGAGGCGGGGTCGCGGAGCTCGACGAAGGAGGCGGGGATGAGGCCGGGTCTTCCGAGCTTGCCGATGGGCTTTGCGACGAACCACTCGCGGTTGGACTGTGCGACGACGGAGATGGGGTCGCCGGCCTTGGCGTCGAGCTCGTCGGCGCGCTCTGCGACGAAGTCATGGAGGACGACGGCGTAGAAGACGCGTGTGCGGTGTGTCGGGGGTACGGGGTGGGGGCTCTGCGGGGGCTGGTGGGCGCGTGCGCTGGGGGGGGTGAGCGGGGGCGGGCGGTGCGGGGGCAGACTCACGCGGTGGGGCTCTTGAGGAACTCCTCGAAGAGGTCCTTCGGGACGAGGCCGCGCGCGCCGGTGACGGGGTTGTGTGCGTTGTACCAGGGGCCGTCGGGGTCGCCGGAGACGTAGAAGAAGTCGCCCTTGCGGAAGGGGAGCTCCTGGGTCCAGGGGGAGTCCGGGGTGGAGGATGCGATGGCGCGAATGACCTTGTGGGGGGCCGCTGCGGGGGTCGGGGGCAGGGCGGGGGCGGGGATCGGGGTCGGGGTCGATATCTGGAGGCGATGGATGTCGCGCTGCCCGAGCGACTTGCGGAGGTTCTTCATCATGGCGCGGAACAAACCATCCACCCTCCCGCTTATGTAACGCCCACACCTCTCATCCCAACCAGATGGCCGCACGAAAACTACAGAGTACGTCCACCCCGCACCCCACCCGCACACCCCCTCACTGGCACAGCCGAGATCGACCGCACGCTCAAGAAGGTCGCAGAGGGCGTCGAGCTCTTCGAGAGCATCTACGACAAGATGCAGGCATCCACAAACCAGACCCAGAAGGAGAAGCTCGAGACAGACCTCAAGACACAGATCAAGAAGCTCCAGCGTCTCCGCGACCAGATAAAGACATGGGTCGCCAGCAACGATATCAAGGACAAGTCCCTCCTCCTCGACAACAGGCGTCTCATCGAGACCGTGCGTCCCTCCCCGTCCCTCCACCGCCCACTGACCCTCGTCCCCGCTCAGCAAATGGAAAAGTTCAAGGCGTGCGAAAAGGAGATGAAGACAAAGGCCTTCTCAAAGGAGGGCCTCACACAGTCCGCAAAGCTCGATCCAAAGGCACAGGAGAAGTTGGAGGTCACCGCCTGGCTCCAGCAGTCCGTCGAGGACCTCACCCTCCAGGTCGAAAAGTCAGAGGCAGAGATCGAGGCTCTCCAGGGCGCCGGCAAGAAGCGCGGAAAGGGTCAGTCCTCCGCAGCTGGTCGTCTCGATGGTCTCGAGCATCTGAACGAGCGACGAAAGTGGCACATTTCCCGCCTCGAACTCATCCTCCGTCTCCTCGACAATGGATCCCTCTCCACAGAGCGCGTACTCGCCCTCAAAGAAGACGTCACCTATTTTGTCGAGAGTAATACCGTGTGTCCCCCTCCCAGTCTTGCCCCTCCATCCTTATTCGCTCCACCAGGAGGAGGATTTCGACGAAGACATGGGCCTTTACGACGACCTCCGTCTCGAGGAAGAAGAGGAAAAGTTTGGCCTCGCAAACGACGATAACGACGTCAGCGACGATTCCGATGCACAGAGCGAAGGCACGCCCCCCACTCTCCGTTATCTACCCTCTCTCACCTCCCAAAAGAGCCTCCACAGAGATCAAGCAAGAAGCACGACAAGGACGAGGAGAGTGTCGCAAGCGGCAGCAAGCGAGACGACAGCCCTATACAAAAGAAACCAGCCGTGGGTTTGCAACTACGGAGTAAGCCTCGAATACCAGCACCTGACTCTGTCTAACCTTCCACGCAGAGACGTCTCTGGCGACAGAACGTGAGCTTCCGTTCCATTGTACTAGTACCACATATAACACGACGGACTAGCGAAACCACCGCCAAATCCAAATTTTGCTCAACAACCCATGTCCAGCATATTGAAAGCAGGTCTGCCCCCGACACCTCGGCCCCTAGCAACGCTACCCCCTATCCGATATGCTGCCGCCGCCGCTGCCGCCGTGTCCTCGAGTTCCCCAGCTACACTGCCCCCAACGACGCCAACGACACAAGCAGCGTCAGGTGTACTAACAGCCTCTGCAACCGCACCTTCAACCGCACCATCAATAACACAATCGCTATCGCAGAACATGCTGGCAGACTCTCAGCTCTCGTCATCTCCCAGTCTCACTCACCCTTCAGTAACGAGCCCGATGCTGTCGTCTGCTTCCGTGTCACATCAACCAGATGGTTCATTCTACTCGGGGCAAGATTCTCCTGTGATATCGGAAGCAGTCACCAGCTCTGTGAGTGGTCTAGCCGCATCCTCTCCACAACGTACCACGCTACAGAAAGGTAGGCCGCGTTCTTTCATCTGTCCACCATTTAGGTAAGTATCTACAGAGCCCGCAACATCGCCTTTGCTACCAATGGCGGTTTCCCCCTCTGTGCCAGTACGTTTTTTTGCCAGCCGCCTCGGAATAAATGAAATTGAGCCTGTGTGCGTAAGCAGCAAGCCGTATCTCCAGTTATCCAACAGCCTCAAGCGAATGGTGCCGCACAACCAGCTCAACTCATCGCACCACAACCTCCTGCATCTGCATCATCCCCCCTCCCTCGACAGGTTCAGCGACCACCGACACCTGGGCTTTCAGCACCTTCAAGTACATCGTCGCAACCGCCACAATTCCCTCCCGGTGTCAAGGTGCCACCCGTGACTGAGCAGCCAACCACCACGCCAGAACAACCAAGCGCAGGAATGCTCAGGCCTCCTTCAGCAAGCTTGGCTCCTCAAGCTCCAAGCCGACCAGTGACATCAATGTTCCCAGGATCCCTGTCGGACCTTGTTGCATCGTTTGAGACAGTAAAGCAGAAAGGTCAGTGTCAGGTTTGCTGGGCTTTACATGCCATCCTCACGCCCGTAGCCCCTCATCGCATGCATAACCTAGGCGAAGTACACAAGCTCTTGGAGGGAGGCTACACACATGCGCCACAGCCGGTCGACACAGAAAAGTGAGGCCCCTTGTCATCGAATGGGATAGTCGCTCAACCGATTGCAGGCCAAAGTATTATGTTCCTCGACACCCTTACAGCACCCCTTCGTTTTATCCTCAAACACCGCATCCTGTGCTGAGCTCGCCTGCGCTATTCTCCCAGATTGATGTAGAGACGCTCTTCTACATCTTCTACTACCTCCCCGGGACATATCAACAGTGCGCCAGACGTCTGTTGGAACGATTGGGGATCTGATCGGTTATAGGTTTCTTGCGGCAAAGGAACTCAAGCGCCAATCATGGCGGTTCCATGTCAAATACCTGACGTGGTTCCAGCGACACTCGGAGCCCCAAGCCATCACCGAGGAATACGAGCAAGGCGTGTATGTCTACTTTGACTGGGAGGGCTCATGGTGCCAACGCAAGAAGAGCGATTTCCGTTTCGAATATCGTTATCTATCAGAGGACTGATTTGTAGCCTCCTACCCTTCATTTGCTTGCGCTTGGGACTCGATGTAATTTAGCTGCAACGTACTAGCTATTGCGTACTGGGTGCCGACTGGCATTATTCTAGTAATTGATAAGCATTGCTTGACATCCTTGCGTGGAATTATTCAAGTAGTATGACGGCGCCGAGGGCTTCAAACGTTGACTTGAGCTTGTCCGCGTCTTCCTTGGACAGGTTCTCCTTGAGGACTTTTGGAACGGACTCGACAAACTTCTTTGCCTGAGAACACAAAAAGACGTCAAGATTATGAGATACACCACCATGACGCGCACTGACGTCGATGAGGGTGAGGTTCGGCACGAGGGCCTTGACCTCGCGGATAATTTTTGGTTTGGCAGTAGCGTCAAACGACTTGAGCGTCACGTTGAAGATCGTCTTCTCCTTGGGCTTCTCCTGCAGACGGCGTGAGCACGTACACACAGCTGGACAGGGTTGTCTCACCTCTGCGGCGGCTTCTTCAGCAGGTGCGGCGGCTGCCAGTGAAGGCGCGGCCGCAGTGGGCATCGCAATCTCCTGGATATTGAGCCGGGTCTGTGGGGCGGTATATCAGCAAGGGCGCAAGCGAGTGGGACGGACGGCACTCGCCTTGAGCAACGACACGAGGTCGGCGGCCTGGAGGAGGGTCAGGCCGGAGATGTCGTCCACGATGCGGCCTATCCGGGGGTCGACGGGTGCGCTCGGGGTGGACGGAGCGGGTTCAGCAGCCGTTGCGAGCCATCTTGCGCTCGTCCGCGACGCGAGGCTGGTGTGCACGGCCAGTTTAGGGCAGCGTCCGAGCGCGGGTCGAGAACAGGGAACGCACCGTGGTACAGGCGTCCGGGATGCACGAAGCGCGTGGAGACAGCGGCTCTAACGTGTGCGTTGAGTCCCTCTGATCCACCGCAAACTCGAGAAGAAGAAGAACTCACTGCCATGGTCGTGTGTGTTGGTTAACAAACGGCGGTGAACACTGGAAATTTGGTCGTGGTGGGCCACGTGCCAAGCCCGGGCGTTCATTGGCTCGGTTACATGCGCAAAGTTAGGGGACACGCTCTTTGAACCCGACATCCACGGCTCAGGTGCTCGTCATGATTGCCCCATGGCAGTGCCTCAAGGCCTCATGTTCGATCGACACGGGATGCATTCCGACGCCCATAATGTAAACAGCGTGTCGACGGGGACTACTGTCACTACCATATCCGATCTGGGGGTCAGAATAGCGCAGACCCTCACGCCTCAGGCTTGGATTAACGCACAGCCTTTTTCATCCAGACTAGGTGCAGAGGGAATGAGCCCCATTTCGATTCTATTCAAGGCAGGTTGCCAGCATATCGGCGTCGGGGTGCCTGACGATGACACGTCACCTCTTGCAAACATCGCTAGGCGAGATTTGTTATTGTTCACAAGTACGATGCGGTATGCTTGGCCCCCTTTAGCACAGGCGTTTTTAATCGATCAAACGCCAGGTTTACCAAGCTTCATGGTTTCCATGTATGTAAGAATGCTGTTCTCTCCTTGTTGACTGTTTGATCATGGGTCGCTGTGTGCTACATGGCAAACAGGACCAATCCCCCCAGTTTATTGTGGACGTGGCCTCTTCGATTGGTACAACTTGAGTGAAGTTTGTCGTCGTTCGAGTCGCTTGCAAAATCGTGTCCGAACTGGCAGCCCCGTCAACGTCTCCCATAACGATCTCGAGGTCTCGGTTCACCATTTTAAACGTTGCCAGTGGTGCTTGGCGGCTTGTTCGAACCGTTTGGTAGTATCAGATCCAAAATTGAGCACAATAGGAGCGTGGTCACGTGGTCTGCGAGTAGTATCTTACCTGGTCCAAAGCCTGACCAGTCCCAGGTCGCCCTCTCTGTCAGGTGGATTACAGGACTAAGTGGCGCCAGCATATTGTCCGCCGACATCATTGCGACTGAAAAGTGGTAGCCAAACAGGCACGCGGCGCAGAGGGTGCCATATCATCTTACAGATGAAAGTGTATGATCAGATCATTTTGTCGGAGATTACTCGTGTTCATGTCAATTGTCAGGGCGTTAAGCTCATACACACTCGCTGTGCCATGATCTAGTACCGACATGCACGAATATTACGGTAAGCATGCAAGCAACGCACGTCTCATAGTCCGTCCGCCCATACTCCGGAAATTGGGAAATGCACATCAGGATTCTGCACGACCACTCGCCGCGACTACTTCGAATCAAACATGACATCCCACCAGTAGCAATGTTCGGTGGCAATTTCGATTTCGGAGGTCCGGTTTCGAGGCCAGTGACCAAGTCTCTACGAAGTTGACAGGCCCACCTTGGTTGTCAGTGCCAAAGGCAAAAAAGGAAAATGAGGTGGCCGCTACTCACTGTTCTCCAAGTGCGACACGCTCACCAACAAATTCCGCCGAAATGTTAACTCTTTCGGCTAGATATGCTTGTGAATCGTCGAAACATTCTGGTGTTTCGATCGCACATGATTCCTATTCGTGCGTTCAAATAGTCTCAAAGGTCATCCCTTTCCACCTCCGAGTCTGTCTCAGTTCTCCGCTTTCCCTGATCAAGCTTCCGTCTTTCGTCAATGGGAACCTTTGATAATACGTAGGTCCATCCTCTCGCTTCATCGAGCCGTTTAATCATCCACCCGAGTCTCGGTGCTGTTTTAATTGGCGTCATCCTCGCAGCGATGTAAGTACATTGAAATTTAGTGGGACTACCTTGCTCATGGCGATCCTCGTAGTCTCTATGGGTGTAGGTGCCAATACATGAATTTCTTCCTTGACTTAGCGCACACAAGCCACCTGCGTGCAGACCTTTTACTATTATGCCAATTATCCTTCAGATGTATGGTACATCAAACTCTTAGTGAGTTTGCGCAGATACTTCATGGCTGCTCCTGTCCTCATTTCGTGTCCTAGGTCGGCGTTATTTTTTCCCTAGATACTTGTCATCAGGCCCTAATCTCACATGCAGGCACGTGCAATCGTCTTTCCTTGACATGTACCAATAGTTATCCGTAGTTTACCATTATCTCGTCACATATTACGCACAACCCCAACAACTTGCGAGACTTACCTGGTAAGAGACTCCCCGTTCAAGTGAACTCATGCTCACTCCCCGTTAGGAGCTTGGTTGTAGGTCATCACGTTCGTTTGCTGAACATTACTGACCCGTCACGCAACTCAGGCCGAAGTCTTCTTCAATGTATTCGACCTACTGAAATTTGATCTCGCCCTAGCTTATCGTATATCGTAGGCATTCACTACACTTGTCGTTAAATGCTTTCTTGCCATGCGCGTCTGGAGGCGTATGTACCATCTTTACCAAGCAAATTTATCGCTCATTTTCCTCAGTCAGTAATAAGAGCTGGCTCACCACTGGTGTGGTTGTGAGCTCTACCGCTTGTAAGATGCAAATCCATTTCCTCACTCGTGTCTTCTTTAGATGTTATTGGTTATTGGTGAATTCCGTGAGTTACACACTCCAAAGCGCCCTGTCACCCCCGTACTAAGTTGGTTCCGTAGTCTCGGGTTTCAGTGAGTAATAGTGCGAAAACATGTTCGAAAAACGTGATTGATGTCAATTATTCTGTAGTATTTTCTGTAATAGCGTACGTCTCCTTCGCATTCCGTTCAGTATCTGGCTCAGGTCTAAATACCTAGTGTACGGTTCAAGACATTTGCACAAATCGCTACGCTCAAAGTAAGCGAAATGAACCTGATGGTATAGACGGTTCGCTCACAGTTGGTTCAGGATCTTTCCATGACAACCAACGTGCTCTCCGCTGCAGGGGATTCACTCATTGCCCTTCTGCTCTGTCGCATGTTACACGTGTCACGAACCGGCTTCCGGAGGTAAATACCCACACTTGTTTCATGATCCTTTTCAACATTTATCGTCAGATCTGACACATTAATTACCAAGTTGGTAAGTATTTATATGCATGGAGTCGCTTTCGGTCAAGGACGAGTATAATGTAGATGGTATTCACCATCAACACCGGACTTCTGACTGGGTCGGTTTGGTCACCTCATCTATTGAATGCCATAATTCTGACGGTCGGATAGTCTCTGTGCCCTGGCTTCGCTCATATCCGTTAGCGTCTTCACGTACACTCTAAGATTGCTCATTGACGACCATTGACCAGATCTGCGCGTGGCCAAACGCATTTGTCTACATTGCGTTCTATTTCACCATTGGCCGATGTGGGTATTCTGCTAGGGACGGGGAAACATTGACTGATTTTTTACTTCACAGTATATTGCAACACCCTCTTGGCCACCTTAAATGCGCGCAGAACACTGAAAAATCCATCTCATGACACTGAGATGTCACTTTCGTCACAAGACTTAAGTGGGAAAAAGCGGATGTCCCGCAACACGCTTGGAACATCATTGAAGGTAAGCTCCTTGACTTTGACGAGCAGAACGGCGAGGTCTCATGGCCTCATCAGCGCCCACCAAACAATATTTCTATCAAGATCGACACGGAAGAATATGTCCACGATGAGGTGAGCAAAACTATTAGCTATTCTTCATGCCCAACTCGAATCTGCGTAGCCGTCATTCGCCCCTGATATCAAAGATCTAGATGTTGTCGTCTGAGGGCATTCTTGTGTGTTGTTCTAGATGCTGGTACCTTCCAAGTGCCGATGAAATAAATAGCGACCCGATTGAACCCCATAAATATTGTTGGACGTTCTGCACTGCGTGATGAACCTGCGAGTGAGCGGACAGAACAGGGCCTTCATGCCTGATCACGGCAGGATTCGATGACCTCGCACCGCCGGTAGCCGGTGCTTCGTCGATTGCGTGCCCCGCCTCCTGCTCTGCAGCCAAGACCAGGCTCGCCCGCCGATGGGCCGATGCTTCTGCGATGCCCTCCGATGTGACATCAGTCCCAGCATATAAGCTAGACCTCGCACACAAGACTCTCGTGCGTCTCTCCTTCTTCCCTCTCGCTGATCGCTCCTTCTCAGCTTTTTCGCATTTTTCATATTTCGCGTGTATATATCTTCCGCTACCTCCACCACTTCCGGCAACGCCGCCCCTCTTGCTCCCTCCACCAACGCTATCTCTCAGATCTCAACCCTCGTCCGTCACCGCTGGGTCCGCCACCCCGCCTATCTCTTCCGTCAGTCCTCCTGCTTCCGCTCCCACCATCATTCCTTCCGTCTCCGCTTCCATCACTGCTCAAACGGGTACCGGAGGCCTCATGCAGAATCAATTTCCCTCCACTACCACGACCGCTGCGGGCGCCCCTGTCACGTCCTCTACGCCGGCCGAACTGAGCATGAAGTGTTTCTGCTAGCCCGATTTCGTGGTACCGTATGCTGTGTGTTGTAGGTAATGATCGCCCCTTGACGACATCGACGGGGCAGGTGTGCTGATATTCAAAAATAGCAAGGCGCACTAGGCTCGCGTGCGTTGATAGCCCGGCGTTGAAATTTAAGCTTTCAAATACCGCTAGGCGAAACTTCAATAGCACGGATTATTATTTTTCACAAAGTCTCGACGAGGGACTCCAGTGTTACTTTCACCTATGAAACACCCAGGTGGCTCCATTGTTTCAACTGGTACGTCAAGGTGTATGTAAGCTCTTTGTTCATCCACCGGTCGTTTACTTTGTTCATGGTGATTCCTCAATACCCATATGTACCACTTATGTAAATCGGATGGGCTGCCCAGACGAAGCTGCCAGGCTGCTGTCGAGTAGCAACCCACCCGGGTCATCGTAGACGTCACCCCGCCGATCGGCTAACTACACTCAACAACGTTTCATGGCTTCTCTCGGTTTGGAATGGTGTGTTGGCCGGGGCCGACAGCAGATCTCAGTTCCCCGTTTATCCCGACAATCATTTCAAGCACCTAAATCGAATCGAATAATGGCCAATCAACCCTTGGTGGTCCCTACGAACTGTTTGTAATTCGAAAAGTGGATTGAAGTCGCATTGGGGGTGGACCATTGGTGTACAAACAGGATCGGCGCTCATTAGGTTTTCAACGGAACGCTAATCTAGGGCGTAATGAGTGACAGAATGCTTCCGGGATCACGGGGGTCGCTGGCAGGTGGGTTACTTTATTGTGGATATAAGGCTGGTTGCATAGAATCGTTTCTTTGCAAACCAGATGGGTTTCTTTTACCGAAAGAAAATAATATTTTACTACTGTCTCAGAGCTGACCCTGTCGCCCAGACTTCGCAGTACAGTCGATCTGCATGGTTCTGCACTATGGAGGGTGCGATGAGGTATCCTGTCCGCCTTGACATAGTCTTTGTAAACCCATTAATTACCAGTGCCAGTGGTGAGTCATCCTATTTACACCTCATAAATCAACTTGACTCGCGCGTTTTGCGATAACTGTACGCCCACCATCTGCATCCATTTCCTAACGTCACATACTAATATTCCTACGACGTAAGATGTAGCACGTATAACGGCAAGCAACGTCTCGGTTCATGAATTCAAAGGCAGATCTGTGGCCCGGCTAGAAAATTTGACTATCGCGGATACGACCTAACATCAGATCGAGGATATTTTTCCGAACTGCTTCGTCATCCCAGCGCTACATGATTTCGCTCGTGCGTTCAAATAGCCTCGAAGACGGCACCCCTTCTGCATCGTTTTCCTTCGTTCGAACGCCCTTCCTCAGTTTCCTATCATCTTTTGGACAATGGGAGCCTTTGACAACACGTGGGCTCGCCTTTCTTCATCTTGCTCAGTCATTTTACCTTTGATTCTAGCCTCGGTGCTGCCTTGATCGGGGTCATCGTTGCAGCAATGTAAGCATGTCGCAGACATGGATCCTTTGGCAGTGCTAATAATTCTGGTCTCCTTCGTAGTCTCTACGGATGTGAGTCTTAATGGTACCGTTCCTGGCGCCGCAATGTTAATTTGGCGGACACCAGTCACCTGCGTGCAGACCTTTTACTATTATACCCATTACCCTTCGGACATTTGGTATATCAAGTTTTTTGTAAGTTTGCGCTGATTCATACTCTCCCTCCTGTCTTCATCGCGCACTGTAGGTCACTGCTATCCTCGTCTTAGACACTTGCCATCAGGCCCTGATTACACATGTGGGTAAGTGCGATTATCCATCGTTGGTATATGGTTGGTCATTCGTCCATTTAGTCTACACTTATCTTGTCACATATTATGCACAAGTCAATGGGCTTGGAAAAATTGTCTGGTAGGCGGTCTCCTCGCTCAAGCACTTTCCATGCTCATTCCCCGCCAGGAGTCTAATTGTACGTCATACTGTCCCTTTTCTGAGTATTGTCAACTCGTCACACTA
>JBBPKG010000003.1:119929-144018 GCA_038089115.1 Fistulinella cinereoalba | reverse complement strand
AACTTGTCATTGTCAGCACCCCCAACGAGACTCATTATGCTTTGACAAAGGCCGCGCTGGAGGCTGGTAAACATGGTAGATTTCTTACTTCCGTTTTCGAATCCTCCTCACCCTCAATAGTCCTTGTAGACAAGCCAGTCACTGAGACCGTAGCTCAAGCCAAGGAACTCGATTCGATAGCAAAATCAATGGGTCTAGTCCTGTACGGATATCAGAACAGGCGCTGGGATTCGGATTACATCGCTCTCAAGCAGCTGTTGGCGCTTTCCCCTTCGTCGCCTCAACATCTTGGGAATTTACTTCAATTTGAATCACAGTGAGCACTATCCCAAAGCACTGGTCCACTCACTTAGTCAGCAATCTCAGTTATGATCGATACCGCCCAGGAACCAAGGGATCCTGGAAGGATAATGCTGGTGCCGTATACGACCTAGGATCGCATCTCCTAGATCAAGCACTCAAGCTATTTGGCCGACCAGCCAGAATAACCGCATTTGTTCAGAACGTACGCGGTGTTACTAAGCCTGATGTTGACGATACGGTGCGTACAATTTCTGTGTAATCTAAGGATGCATTCTGAGCGGATCTGCAATCATAGTTCACGATTTACTTACACTACAACCATGGAAGCCCGTTCCCCAACCCATTCACTGTCCTGCTTCGCTCCCATATTCTATCTGCGAAGGCACCGCAACTGCGCTACGTGGTCCACGGCACCAAAGGGGTGTTTACAAAGTACGGCCTAGATACACAGGAAGCACAACTCAAGGTTATGTCCAAAGTACATGGCATTTTTGAACCTAGCTATGGCCAGGAACCGGAAGAAATCTACGGTACTGTTGAAAGTATCTCGCCCGACCATGAGACCATCACGAAAACCACGTAAGAAAACACTTTCTCACCAAGCGTACTAGCATTAACAGTGGTATCCAAGCTGGCCATCGAGCGTCCCAGGGCAATACATTGAATTGTTCAAAAACCTGGCGGGAGCGATACGTATCCAGGAGGAGCTGCAGGTGAAATGGATAGAGGCTACACAGGTCATACAGATGATCGAGTTGGCATATAAGAGTTCCAAAGAAGGTCGTACTCTGGAGGTTCCTGTACTGTAATCTTACACGTGACTTCCACGTAGACAGACCAGACGGTTCCCCATCGTAGACGTTCGCCACCATGTCCATCCATGCTGTGGTTATCCACGTCGAGTTACCGGCATATTCGACATCCTTTGACGTTCAAGTACAAGAAAATGCGACTGTTCTAGATCTTAAGCATGCCATATCTGCTGTGTGTATTGGGCATCCTCAGCCCGAAGGCCAGCGTGTCATTTGGAGAGGTCGCTGCCTGGACGATCAGGAGAGAATAAGTGGACTTTGGCGGGTAAGAAGGACATGTCTAGCCTACCAGATATCTCATCCACTGTTTGTGCAGCGCCAAGACGAGCAACGCACCGTCCACCTCTCTGTGCGCCCGTCGGCATGGACGGGCAGTCCACCAAGTACCAATACTTCTACGTCCCCTTGCCAGCGTGTCGCAGACTATCCGGCCAGAGACACTTCCTCGGGCACCTCGCAACAGCGAGCGTTTATTCCCACTTCTACTTCACATCTGAATGAAAGCCTTGCATTCATTCGCTTCAAGCACACCCAGGCTCTTTACTGGCTGTCTAACTCGAAACTAGCCGCTCCTGTCGCCGTGGAAGACCTTGATTCCAAGCGGGTTTCGGCCATATCTGCTCTAGATCGACTAGGATATGTTTGGCCTGATATTTTGGACGCCGTCCCGCCACCCACCAGTTGCACTTCTGCAGACAAACTTGACTACGAAGTTGTAACCATCGAGTGCGAGCATTCTGTCCGCAATATGCCTTGTCTTCCTGATCATTATTATAGCGGAAAAGCGTATCTCTCTCTTCTAACGCCGAAGGGGATACCGTCTTCGTTGCAGTTGCATGCTCTTAACGTTCTCACGCATACCTTTTCCATTCTACCTTTGTTATCATCCCAACCACTTCCCCTACCTGTTCCTCCGGCCCCCGACACATCAACTGTTCCTCCGCATCTGAACGACCTCCTTCGAGAGCTGGGACTTCCACCTATCCGAACGGTACCAAATGCCAATACCGATGCCACTACTCAGCCGGACGCTGCGGGGGTACCTCCCATCCCAGAGCACGCTGAAGGAAACGTGCTGAGGGAGATTCCTATGCGCGCCCTCCTTGCCCCCTTGTTGATGGTCCTTGTTCGAACAGTGCTCCTCCTATATTTTTTCTCCCCCACTCGCAAACCTCTGCTTGGATTGTGTCTCATCGCCTGGATCATCTACGAGATGTGGACTCATGTTCGCATTGTTATTTTACGACCATTAGAAAGAGGCGATGATGACGGGCCCGGGCTTCGAGCGAACGGCGGGCAGGCTGGGGGAGCTGCGGGTGCTGCCCCTGCTGCTGCTCCCGTAGTTCAAGACAACAACCGTGCTGGAGACCCTAACCCTGTGCGAGCCGGAGGTCGTATTCCAAATACCGAACCAAACCGCGACGGCCAGCAGGTCCAAGGACCGCCAATACCGAGGCAGTCGAATGGGATTATAGATAGCCTCGCTCTTGCAAATGTTCACCAGGAGAACAAACTACTATGGCTAGTGCAACAACCCACGTCTCCCCTTGATCCACCAACTTTCCTTCACAAAATGACATCCTTCTTTTCTTTGCTTGTCGTTACGATGCACCCAGAGGTATACAACCGAAGAAGGGTCGCACTCCGTCAACGGGAAGGTCGGTTGCGTACGGAAATGAACGCTATACAACGCGGCGTGGATACGACGGACGGCGGGCAGGTCCCAAGCGAGGAAGAACAAAGAAAGAATGCGTTGGTACGGCAGCTGCAAAGCCAACACGCCCAACGGGCTGCATGGGTAAAACAATATGTTGAACGTGTCAGACAAGATGACTGGATAGAGGAGTAGAGGAATATCTAACTGTGCATCTCTCGCATATAAATAATAGTATACTAGCCCAAGCATCGGATGAAAGGAAATATTGCTATTCGCTTTCGTCATCATCGTCCTCGTCCTCGTCAGCAAATTCATCGAGTAGAGGTCCACCGTCGTCGGATCCATTGCCATCGCCAAGTTCTTCTACATCATCATTCTCATCCCCATTCTCGTCATCCTCACTTTCTCCCCCTAATTCGACGTCTTCTACACTGCCTTCTTCGTCACCACTCTCTATTGGGGGTTCTACATTGACCTGATCATCTTCATCTTCGCTTTCCCCTTCCACATATTGAGTTGGTTGCCTGAGGTTGCCTGGATGATCAGGCTTGCGAGTCTTCGACGACAATGACGCTGGGGCCGTAGAAGAGCGTAGTTCGATCTGTGACAACACCATATCGAGTTTACCGTTCAAGGACAGCAGACTTTCATGTAACGCCAGTCGCGATGTCAGCGTCGCATGCAGACCTGCCAGTCTGGCCACCAAGTCCGGCATCTAGAATGGTGGTCGTCGAAGAAGGCGGGCACAGATGGCTCGAACTCACCGCCATGAGATGTCCACTGTGTACGGTGATGGTGGTTTTTATCCACTCGAGTAGAACCGTGCCTCTCTGTGAGCTAGCGCCTCCGCCACCACCTTTCATGTTCGCAGCTCTTGCACCTCTCCCTAGTCTCTCTGTGCAACCCAGAAGAAGAGGTAGTGCTAGTTGAGGCGGCAATCGTCTCACAGTATTCCGAATGAGTGCTGTATCAGAGTGCGCTAAGCAGGTCTCCAAGAGACGCGAGTCCGAGGAATGTAGCGCTTGTATGAGTGTCCGTGTAAGAGAATGCGCGGGTACGACGTTCAGGGAATCTGGCTGTTTCTGAGATTTTGAGGGCTCGCCGGGCCCTTCGTCGTTCTCCGATGCTGAACCCTTGTGCTCTGCGTCGACGCCGTTCAAGACCGACAACCTCTGTCCGAGGCTCAGTTCAGCGAGATCGACATCGAGGGCTCCGTCCACTTGGCCAGCAGTGAGATCTTCGAGGGCTGGGTCCCGTCCGAGCTCTGCGCCGGAATGTATGGCCAACGCCGGCGACTCGACATAGCGAGCATTTTTGGGTGTGACCTGAGGTCGTCAGACACGCGACGGCACCGATAGCGCTGCAATATACTCACCGCGGCTGCGGAGTGGTTTTCTACGACTATTTCGTCAGCATCTGGCTGGCGAGTAGCCGTCTTCCGCGAGGTCCGTCGCGGTCTTTTTTTCGTTGGCGCAGGGTCCATCGTACGGTGACGTGGGGATTCAGAAAAGACGCGTCTGGTCGGAGTGGATGCTGGAGCGTAGTTGCAGTGCCAGTGGACGCTTGTGAGTACTTGCCTGATCGGTGACTTTGGCGTTCCGCTCTGACCTTCTCGCCAGGTTCGCTGCCTCGCCAGATCGTTGCTCTCTAGCATCTGTTCGAAGCAGCCAGTGTATTCCCTGTGGCATCGGTTTGCACGGCAGATTCGCGAGCCAGTAGCTCCCACTCGTTCCCGTACATATCAGGATGAACTACATCCAGGTAAGCCTGGGATGTTATCTCGCGCGCGCTCGTACTAACATCAATTAGTTGGAAAAGCTAGGTACATCCTCGATCTTAGATTCCGATGATGCCTTCTAACTCGGCATAGGCGAGGGCACATATGCCACAGTGTACAAGGTACCGTACCCGCTTTGTTCGTGAGATCCTCGTCTGATGCGTTGGTATAGGGTCGCTCCAGGACGACCAACGAAATCGTCGCCTTGAAGGAGATCCACTTGGATGCGGAGGAAGGCACACCATCCACCGCTATTCGGGAAATATCCCTCATGAAGGAGCTGAAGCACGTCAACATCGTGCGCCTCCACGACGTCATACATACAGAGACGAAACTTGTTCTTATATTCGAGTATTGCGACCAAGATCTGAAAAAGTACATGGACCAGCATGGCGACCGCGGTGCTCTCGACCCTGCAACGGTTCGGAGCTTTATGTACCAGCTCCTGAAGGGCACCTCGTTCTGTCATGAGAACCGTGTATTGCACCGTGATCTTAAGCCTCAGAACCTTCTTATCAATCGCAAGGGAGAACTCAAACTGGGTGACTTTGGTTTGGCGCGGGCCTTTGGAGTTCCCGTAAACACGTTCTCGAACGAGGTATGTACTGAATAGTGTGTGAAATCCCCCGCTGATCTATACTCTAGGTTGTCACCCTGTGGTATCGAGCACCCGACGTGCTCTTGGGTTCCCGGACGTACAACACTTCTATCGATGTTTGGTCATGCGGGTGTATCTTCGCAGAAATGATCTCAGGCGTGCCTCTTTTCCGTGGCCGCGATAATCAAGATCAGCTACTGCACATAATGCGGATTATAGGCACGCCCGATGATCGTGTGCTCAGGAAGTTAGCCACCGAGTCTGTACGTGGTTGCGCTCAGACAATGCTTGTGCCGTCGTCTCATTTTTGAACAGCCGGAAATTACTATTAAACAATACCCTAAATACCCCAAAATCTCCTTCCAGCAGGTTCTCCCTAAAGCATCGCCGCAAGGTACGTCCTCGCAGTTGAAGTAACGGTTGTGTATTGATTTGCTGGGCAGCGATTGATCTGCTTGAGCGTCTACTTCAATTTGATCCTAGCAAGAGGATTACCGCCACAGAAGCGTTATCGCATCCCTATTTCACATCAACAGCGAGTCCTGCCTATGGTCCATCTCCGACACCTGGATCGATGCCGCCCCCTCAGTTCAACTTCCCCCACCCTCATCCACATGCGCACCATCAGTCCCAACAACAGATCCAGCAGCCACAGCAACCACAGCAGCCGCAGCAGATAATAGTTCAGCAGCCAGCACAACAGCTTGTTCCCCAACAACAAGCGGGGTATCCTCCTCACCCACAATCTATGTTTGCCGCACAAGACGCAGCGCGTATGCAGGCACAGGCGATGGCACAGGCGCAGGCTCAAGCTCAGGCTGCGCATGCGCACGCGCAGGCGACACACGTTAACTCACAAGGGTACGGAGCGGGAGGGTATCCGGCGCAGTATCAGCACCCCAGGTAGTGATACATTTTTATTGTCGTGCACGTCGGTTATTTGCTTTGTACTGTTTTTGGTGGTTCGACGCACCTGTCAGATGTATTCCATATAGAGCCTGCGAGGGCGTTGTATTCAGGTTGGTGTACCATGTCAAACGTGGGAGAGCGTCGACCTTTCGTAGCACCCAACGTCAAACGAAGGCTATCACCGCAGCCTCGTCCTCGCCGTCCATGACGATGTCCACGTTTGACTCGCTCGTGGCCGACCTGACCCGGGACGTGAATCGCGTGCAGCCAAAGGACGCGCTGCAGTTCTGCGCCAGCTGGTTCCAGTCGCGGTTGGAGGAGCAGCGGACACGAACGCGGGATGCGCTAGCGAGCCGGGGCCTCTCGTCTGTGCAGGAGCATCTCCCCTCCGATCTCTATCTCGATGCGCCCATGGGGCTCGCTCCCCGAAATGCCACCCCGACGCCCTCCCCGTTCTCAAACATCGCCTGCCAGCGCCGTCCCTCGTCGTTCCACGCCCCCTTCTCCCACAGCCCATTTGGCACGCTCAATGTGCCCGGAAACGCCCTCCTTTCCATCGATTCAAACGGTGCTAGCAACGGCATCGGACCCCCCACATTTACTCTCGATGGCCGTGAGCTCCCCCCTACGTCACCGCTCTCCACCGATCCATCCAGCTCTTTTGCCCGATATGATGCGCCATCCACTCCCACCATGTCCAGCGCTCTCTCCCTGGGCCCGAACGACTACCTGCAGGCCCCCTCGGCCACTATCCTGGCGCGCCGTACGTCTGTCAGCGCAGAGCCGATTGCCGTGGACAGCGGTCACGACGATCCTCTCCCCGTTTACCCCAAAACGCCCGGCCAACTCCGTCGCATCAAGGCCTCCATTGCGAACAACTTCATATTCCGCGACCTAGATGAAGAGCAAGAAACCGGCGTGCTCAATGCCATGCAAGAGCGCAATGTGAACAAAGACGATGTCGTCATCCGACAGGGCGACGTAGGAGAATACTTTTACGTCGTCGAGTCCGGTCTTTTCTATTGTTACATCCACCCAGAGCCCTTACCGCCCACATGGCTCACGAACAACCCGTCCTCGACAATGTCGTCCCAAGTCGACAAGTTCCTCCAACCTGGCTATCATCCAGTTTATGGACGCAAGGTGATGGAGTGCAAGCCGGGGAACTCATTTGGCGAGCTTGCTCTGATGTATGGGCATCCTCGTGCGGCAACCGTGCAGGCGATAGAGCCCTCGACCGTGTGGGCGCTGGATCGCATCACGTTCCGCACAATCATCTTAAAGGCCGCTCACAGGCGGAGGACCATGTATGAGCACTTTTTGTCCACGGTGCCACTGCTGTCCTCGCTCGAGCCTGGGGAGAGGAGCAAGATTGCAGATGCACTTGTGAGTAGAGTGTATCCCGACGGAGAGGCAGTCGTCAGCCAGGGCGAAATGGGCGATACCTTTTTCTTTGTCGAGGAAGGAGAAGCTATTGTCACCAAAAAGCAGCGAGCCGAGGAAGACGAGTGGCGCGAGATCACCGTCGGTCGCCTCAAGAAGGGGGATTACTTTGGAGGTGAGCTCTTTTGTTGTAGTACGTACACACTATCGCTGATATGGGATTGTGTAAGAATTATCTCTGCTCCGACTCGCACCAAGGGCCGCGACAGTGAGTGCAATATACCGCACGGATCAGTCGCAAGCCAAACTCAAGGTCGCGGCGTTGGATGCACCGTCGTTCACGCGACTGCTTGGGCCGCTGAGGGAGATTATGGAGAGGACGGCCGGGGAGAGCTACGGATTAGTGGCAAGGACGAGCCGCTGATGATTAATGAGGTGGGGGGGAGCTTTTTTGTGATCTTGGTTGAGATTCTGTAGCGTCTGTTTGGTATACCTTGTACTTGGTCGCACGCGTTGTTGTATTATTGTATGACGATGCCAGTGCCGCGTGCTGCCTCCTGTCGCGATGCCAACGCATGTCAAGACAAGAGGTGGGAGACCGCTGCATGCCCGCCTTACTTTCTTTTCTCTCTCTTGTTCCCTTGATCGACGGCCGCATCCCCGTGTGTAGTCTGGCTCGGCCAACTGACATTCCTTCTCCATCAGGTCCTGTTTAACAGTCTTGCAACCGTCATTCCCTTCCTTTCCATTCCTTCAGCAACGACCCAGCCATGGACCAGCGTCACGGTTTCCACCGTCGTCTCAGAAGACAAGACCTTGACCAAAGTGAGTGTCTCGCCAGTGTCAGTCCTTGGGAGTCTGGTCTCAGCATATCCCTGCATGCGTAGTCTTTGGTCGCGCTTCAACGCCCGGCTCATCGTCGAGCGGTGCGAACCCCCTGGACCCCGGCGGCATAGCGAGCGAACTCAGCGTCCTGTTTGGGGGTACTTCGACTACCGCCTCGTCATCCCCGGCTACGACGACGACTACGACCCCAACGACCCTATCATCTAGTTCGACTAGTTCGACAACGGCGCAAACATCCGGATCTCCCTCGTAAGCGTTTGCAGGTTTCATGTGATCATCCTCATGAGATTACTAGGGCATCGCCGACCCATACCTCCACCAACACCTCCACCACCCCGGCTTCTGCTACGTCGACGGCCATTGCGTCATCAACGGCCCCAGATGTCGTGCTCACGTCCTCGGACGGTACGAGCATTGTCTATGTCACCAGCACGCCATCGGCCTCGTCTGCAACTCCCGCAACCGCTGTCGCCGCACCCTCGTTCCTCCATAATCGTCCTCTGGAGAGCGGCGTTTTTGCCCTCGTTGGCATCGTCGCGGTTGTCCTCATTTCGGTCCTTGTCACGTGGACCATTCGCAAGCGCAACCGCGATCGTCTTGAAAGAGATACCGCAGACGCTGTCGACTTCGATCCCGGTATGGCCGGTCGTTATGAACAGGAAGTCCCGATCGAAAAACGTCGAATGAGCTTAAGCTCCTCGGGTGACGGCCATGGATATGGCTTTGGATATGGCTATGGCGTGCAACCTGCGTATGCTCCTCCGCAAGAGTATTACAACCCCGCAGCCTATGGTCCATACCCTGTCGTTGCATACGGTCCACCACCGCCGAACCCGGTTCTGTACCAAGAACCATCTCATACCATCCTACAGCCTACTGCAACAGGGGGTGCGAATCTCACGCGCAAGTACTCCGATCGCAAGCCGGTGCCTCCCCTCTTGCCCAACCCTGCCTACGATCCCGCCAATGCCCATGTTTCCATTCCTCCACAATTTTATCCTCAGTAACTTGACGGGAAACGTGCATAAGCTGCTTGGCGCTAGACACAAAAGGGTATATTCTGGGGTGAGCCAAGCTATCTCCGAATCTCCATTGTCTGATGAATATGATGTAGTGCCAGGTTGTCACACTCCTTGAGACTTGCGTTTCATAACAGATGTACCCTGTACCTATTTCAAGCCAATTTGGCACTGTTGATGCTGGTCTTCACCAATAATCCTTTTTTTTTTTTATCTTCCTTTTCTAAATCTATTTCTAGAATCCTAAGAGCTATTCGCAGTCCTACTTATTACCGTCCTGGTTGCTGTGCATATCGACGATGTAGTTTAAGCTCACCTTTTTTTGCAATTGTTCATCCCTCCTGGCGCACAATGATTCCCAGAGCATGTATCGATAACTTAAGAAGGACATATTTGCGCATGCCTCATTTTACTTTGCCTGGAATCCGCTTGGGTCAAGAGCTGGATCATTTTACCATCTGACGGGCGCAACATGCAAGCACTGACAAACAAGACTCGCCGGAACCCGGAGAACAGTTTCGTGGACTAAAATGTCGCAGCCTGTCGGTGAGTGCACTGACTACATCGACCGGTTCGGCCCGGAGATTTCAACACCAACGACCAGTCTACCTCATTGCCTTTCGGGTGGAATGGTAGTCTGGGATTCTTTGCATTCTCTGGCCCGGATTCGTCCACATTTATACAGCGATAACGCGCCGTCATGGAACACAGAAAGATATTCAAAGAAGCCACCAGAAAGCGTTGAAGGATTCTTCGTTGGCTAGCCCACGACCCTGGCAGTTTGCGCTTCCATTACAAATGCTGAAAGAGATTGGGGAAGGCCAACGATACCAAGGTCAGCCACCAGATACCTCATTCCAGCAACTTGCATATAGTAGTAGCGAAACGACTGTCCTGTAAGATCTGTCTCTCGAAACGCCTAAGCCGATCCTAGGAGCCCTGGATCAGTTCTCGTTATCTGAACAACTTTTAGAAATTCATTTTCTACTTTCTGCGGTACGTCACAGAAAGCTATTATACGTTTGATTTTCAGTACTACGTAGCTCGTTAGAGGCACACCCCGAAACACCAGCATGATGATGGCCATGGCCATGGACTACTACTCTTTGCTCCAGTTACGCGCTTCCTTGCTCTTGAATAACAAGCGGTATCTCAGGATATCGCAGAGGTAGGTTGGGCCCTTGATTTTGGTTGTGCGCCTTTTCTCTTTTTTTTTTTTGGACAAGTGATATTATTGAGTAGCAACCGACTAGTCTAGTTCTACCCAATACACTATGGCGGCCCCCTAGGGTGGCCGGTCCGTGCGCCTTTTCTCGTAGACGCCTTGAACCTTGACACGCTGAGTTTACCATAGTAGTTTTATGTTCAGGTTCGTCTTGACGGCCATCACTAATTCCATATATCCATGTAAGTTTTCGTCGTTAACCCTGGGGACGGTGGGCTTAAAGGTTCTATCACGAAAGCACGATATGTGCTTTGTCGCGCCATCCACACCAGGCCGAGCATTTATCCTGGGCCAGCACTCACACAATAAACGTGCAGTGCCACTCTTATTCATTGACAATTGAGGACAGACTCACACGGCCAAGGTGTGATGGGGGCTACCTTATAGTAATGTCCATCAAACAATTGCTAACCCGTGCATAGTTTCGTGTGTCAAATGCGGTGTACCGTTGTTGCGGGTAATGCGGTGGCGGTTCCGAGGGTTCGCCGTATTGATCCGTGCTCCTGGAAGCAGTGAAGCGGCCAGAAAGGAAAATACATGTCAGGTACGAGGATGACAGCGTGTCTGAGGCCGCCGTCGGGACGCTTATCCGTTCGGCCAGTAAGCACTCGGGATGGTGAACATTTGGAAACCTTATAATGTCATCGCCTGTGCGGAGAACGCAACAGTATTACCATGTTGTGGCGTTCGTAATCGGAAACAATGTTGTCTGCCAGATAGCGCAAACGAAACTGACATATACCTTCAAATTCCCAGCACATTGACAAGCGGTATACATATATGACCAGCTATTAAGTAGCCGGTCGAGGCAATTAACCCTCCAACGAGGCATGACTCCTGCCCACGCTGTGCTTATCAATGACGTTTATGCTCAGGTTCGGGATTGCGGTCTTGTAATGACTTAAATTTGGCACGTACAGGTGGCACCCGGTGGGAAATAACATGCACGGTGTTAGTCATAAAGTCGGACCGCTGCTTGAAGTTGCTCAACAGATTCAGATTGATGGGAGAGCGGTCCTGGCCAACGTTGTTGTTCGAGCCAAAGGTACAGACTACATATAACCGAAATGAGGTGGCGAGAACGTGGAGAGCGCGAGGCCATCGCTTGAGAAAGTTCGGCGGGATCTAAGCGAGGAGCTGACCTTTTCGGCAGGAGGGCAGACCAGGGGGAGTGCAAGGCGGCCCTCCGCCTAACTTGAATGTTTGCTTCGGGATGACGGGATAATCGGCGAGAGAAATAAAAATATCCCGGCCGAGTGGGTTCGGGGGCCTACTTATGTGATCGGAACGGATGGCGATTACTACTTTCCACAAAAGGCAGCGTGCGTGAGGCTAACGTCATTACGCTTTGTCATGGAGGGTAGATGATCATTGGGTGCTTCGCCTTCGCCAGCGTTTTGGATACATAAGCAGCCCTCCGCACCATTGCCCTCCTTGCCCACCGCCCACGCCATTATGCGCACCCCAGCGCCCGCAATCGCCATCGCCCTCCCCGTCGCCCTCTTCGCCCTCCTCCTCCTCACACCCCTATCCACACAGGCATCCATCCTCCAGGCGCGCGATGACGGACACATGCATATGCACCACGGACAGCCAAAAACGGAACTCACCGAGAGTGACATGCATCGGACATCCCCGTCCTATTGGTCCATAGATAATGATCGCGATTCCAATACCCCGCGCTACCCAGCCTTCATTGTACTTCACGTCGTCTTCATGTCCCTCGCGTTCTTCGTCGCACTCCCTGCAGGTGAGTTCTCTCTCATCCATTTGCCTATCCTCACCCCTTTCCCTCACATCCAGGCATCGCGCTCCGTTCCGCCAAACATTCTTACCATGCCGTGGCCATGGTCTCATTCTGGGTCCTTTGTGCCCTGGGTTGCACTACCAGCAGCCTCTACAGAAAACTCACGCCTGATATGTACGCAGTGTCTGCCATTATTACTGCGTACCAATCACACCTTCCCTCAGGTACGAAGGCTCTGCTCACTCCCTCCTAGGCTACCTGGTGCTGCTCCTCAGCATAGCATTGTCCGCAGTCGACATTGTTGCCCTTGCCTCTCGTCTATATGCATTTTTCACGTCTGGCTCAAACTTGACCTTGAGGCAATTCTGGCATACAGTCGTGTGGGGGGATCATGACGCGATGTCCCCTTCTTCGCTGGAGTATGCCGGTCTCACTTCAGAAGACATTGAAGAGTACGACGACATCAAGGCAGTCTCCTCCCATCGGCGTCGCCATTCCGCCCTATCGGAGCATGCGGTTTTTGATGCTGATTTTCCCGAATCTTCGAGGCAATCTGATGACACCCTTCGTGATATTACGATGACACACGTTCTGCCTCCTAATAAACAACCATTACTGCGCCGCATCGCGCGTTCCGTGTACGCAACCTTCGAGAGGGTTCTTGTCTTTGCCGCATTCACGATGATCCTGTCGGGTATTGTTACATACACCGGCAGCTGTAAGGGTGGCTATCTCAATATATGTCTAGCCCATCTCATCAGTAAGAAAGCAAGCTATACGTTCTTGGTAACATCTTTCTCACCTTTCTGGTTCCAGAGGGCGGTATATTTTGGTGTTACGGCCTGTTCACCTTTGCTCGCTTCCTGGGCTCACATGCGGAGTTGGGATGGGCATGGAACGTGTCACCGACCGGCAACACTATCTCGGCAGAATTTGTTGAATCCACCGTCATCTTCCTCTATGGCATCTCCAACACCTGGATGGAGCGATTTGGCGCCAAAGCGGGGGACCCTTACACGACAAGACAAGTACAGCACATTAGCATTGCAGTAAGTGGACTCACCTCTTCTCTATCCTGTGCTCATCCCTTGCAAGGTCATGTTCTGGTTTGCTGGTCTCCTAGGAATGGCGATTGAGTCCAGGCGTGTGCGACGCTGGCTGGCAGCTTCTGCAACAGCTGCTATAGGACCAGCACGACTTCACACCGTTCCAGAGCCGGCTAGCTACAGGGCTAGCTTCAACCCTTTCCCTGCACTTGTTATTGGTGTCACGGGCGCTGCGATGAGTGCTCATGAGCAACCTTACGTCTTCCAGGTAGACTCCGCTGCAGCTTCAGCCTCCTAATCATCATCTGATAAGTAGAATAGGTCCAGATCCATGAATTATGGGGCTGGCTTCTGCTCGCCTTCTCGGTGCTCAGATGCCTGACGTACTTCTTCCTCTGGCTGGGACCTCCCAAGTCGGCGCTGCCTTCTCGACCACCGACGGAAGCCTTGGGAAGTTTCTTCTTGGCGTGTGGTGGTCTGATGTTTATGCTTAGCTCGGAAGAAGTTACCCTCGCCGCCATGCGGAATGGGCGTGACGGTAAGCCGTTTTGTTCTTTTGGTTATGCAATTCCGCGTGTTGATGGCCATTTTGCAAAAAGACATGATGATGTTCCTGAATGTTGCGGTGGCGATGACGTGTTTCGCGTTTTGTTGGGTACTCAGTGTAGTCACATTTAACGGATGGCTGAAGTCTCGGAGGGTGTTGGCATGATATCTTGCTCTGTGGCGACGTTGTATTATCTTAGGCTTTCGGTGTCATTACGCTTTGTATAGCACTTTTATATTTGTATATTCTGTAGTAGCAATCTTGTCGATGCTGTTTTACGAGACAAGGCTGGCTGTCATCGTGAGGTAATCAGCCCAAGCCCCCATCCACACCCAGAATCCAGACCATCCACATCCGACGAAGCCCCGCCAACAGCTCGGTCGGCTATCAAAGTTCGTCTGCCAGAGAATTCGGGCAAGCTGTGCGGCCCCGAGGCCAACACCGATATAGAATGGTACCCCTTGCGCATTCACCACTCCGGCATACGTGATGAGGGACACGGTCGACGCAGATAGCGCACTGAGGACAGGGCGCGTATGTTCGCCAAACAACAATGCCGTCGAACGAATGCCGACCTTGACGTCGTCAACCTTGTCCTGTCATCATCAACGAGACAATAAAAACGTGCGTTAATTATGAGCTTGAGATGGTGCGATGCGAAATGAGATAGGGATCGCCGCTCAAAAGCAATCGGGATGTTTTCGGGCGCGAGGCGAGCACCGGACGGGGAGAGAGCGGAGAACAGGAGTATCAGCCTTACCTGATGGGCGTAGATACTATCGTACACGAGCGTCCAGCAGACCCCGCCGGCGTAGAGAGGGAGACAGACAGCCCAGTTGACGGAGCCTGCGATAGCCGACCAGCCTAAAAGCGCTCCCCAGTTAAACGCCAAACCTATTGTTTTTTTTGTTTCATTTGAATTCCAGACGCGCCGAGGAAGGCATCGCGATCGGGACATCATCAGGTAACAGGGTTGAGTTCATTGGTTCGGTTTCCCCCCCGTGGTGACCGGAGTGATGGATGTACGTACTCACCGAGAACGGCCTGCGGCCAATAAGTGATGCGTTTCATGAGCGGGTATACGGTCACGAGCGAGAGGGAGGATGCGCCAAGGAGGATACTGCCCATCCTGTCAGTTGACATCGAAAGGGTACCCGGGGGGTTGGGCCGACGCACCTGTACGTGTTTAGTTGCAACAAGACGCCCAGCCCGACCGTCAACTGGCCGACGA
Source organism: Fistulinella cinereoalba (assembly GCA_038089115.1). Lineage (NCBI taxonomy): Eukaryota > Fungi > Basidiomycota > Agaricomycetes > Boletales > Boletaceae > Fistulinella > Fistulinella cinereoalba. The sequence goes on along the minus strand of JBBPKG010000003.1, from coordinate 128,918 downwards.
GGAACGCGAGCGCCTGACGCCGTGTGACATCACCGCGCGCGAGTGGGCGTGTACACGTCCGCTCTAGAATCAGCGTGAATCGTTGGTGACGGCAACTTTTTTTGGTTTTTGAAAGACGGACCGACGGCCTTGTCGAGGTTCTTGTCCCACATGTCGTTGATGGTGCACCCTGCGCCGCGCATCACGAGTGCACCAAAGCCGAATAAGCCGAGGTATGTGAGCGGCGTCGTGAGCGGCATATCACTCGCGTACGATGCCATGGTGATAGACCACGCTGGGCAATCATCAGGAGGGCAAGGACGGCAGAGACACGCAGGACGTACCGCACGGATAAAAGAGCAAGAGCGTGCCAATGGGCTTGTCAATCCTGGTCAGATAAATGTACGGCCGCATGCTGGCCGGAAAGCGGTCGACCCATGTCGCCGGAAGGGTCACACTCGAAGCACTCGAAGTGGGACGGACGAGCGGTCGCAGTTCGAAGGGAGTGACGCGGGGGTTTGGGTAACATTTAGGGTTGCGACATGGCACCAGGTATCGTGTAGTCCACAGCAGCGTTGAACTCGCTCGAAGGTTGGTTCGGACGAGCTTACTTGCCAGCATATTGGCGTCGCCACAACGCAAATGTGACAAATACACTCGGGCTATAAATCCCAGCCTCCCACGCAACCACGAAAATTTGCGTCAGGATCAAAAGAGAAATAGTAGGAATGGGTAAAGAAGCACGGCTCTTAAACATACAGAATTTATGAAACGGCGAGAAACGGGGAGTACATGCAGGATAATAACGGGGTTGTAGTGTGCAAGGGATGCTCGAGGATGATGCTGAAACTACGGGGGAAAAGAATGACACCAGGGTTCACCACTCTTTCGTGAGCTTGAAATACCATTCCCAATCTGTCGATCGAATGAGTCAAGGTTCAAGCATGGGTGCAAATGCCAAGCGACGTACCAGCATAGACCTCCCCGTCATCGTCGATGACCCGACTCCTGACATTGTATGAGCCCGAGCGGGCAAGCACACCTGAAGGTGATTCCTCGGGGTCAAAATTCTTGATATAAGGCTCTCCCTTGGGGTGTGGACCATAAGAACCAAGCATCTGCTCCAGCTTGTCCACTAAACGTAACTTAGCATCCAGCCTAATCAATCAAGTATGCGAACCCACCCTTGACACCAGCTCGCTTGACAACTTGTACATAACGGCAACCCTGATAGTCCAGTGAGCACACACGTTTCAATATTTGGGCAGAGGGTAACCCACCGAGATGATCGAGTGGTTCACTTTGAATGTGATACGCACGCTGACCACGCGTCAGACAAAGAGGATGGAAAGGAGGGGCCGTACACACTTGTACTCGACACCCTCTTTGATTTGGATCGGGTTTTTCTTGGTGTCCGCAAGCTTTGCCGTGTCTGCGAGGTTAAAGGCAAGCTTCTTGCCCGGGGGAAGCGTAGGCGAGTCCAGCTCGAGGGTCAGGACGGTGACCTGGCGGGGGCGGATGTGAGCACGAGTGCCACCCTAGAGACGAGATGGCAGTCGTTACCTTTGGGAGACTAGTATCTCCAGCCGGTGCACCGGGGACGATGCCCAGACTGGCCTTCCATCGTGCTAGACTCTCGTCTTCCGCATCCAGGTTAGCATACTCTTCGGCGGTCTTGGCAGCAGTAGGCTTGTAGCCTCGAAGTCGGGGTCAGATGGGACAAGTGGCAAATCGGATGGGGGCGCCAGACGCACCTGGGGTCGTGGATGGCTTGAGATCGTCCTGATCTTCGTGCTGGAGGCGGAAGTCATGAGCGGATGAGGGGCGACTGAAGACGGAAACTTACTGAAGCCATGCTGGGTGAGAGCAAGGAAGGCAAAGAAGCGTTGAATCGGCGTTGCTAGTCGTTATCATTGATTTCACACGGCCGTTCATCACACAGTTGCTACGCGCGACGAAATTGCTATTGCAAGAAATCCAGTCCTACACTACCCAAGAAAAAAGAAAGAGCGGAAGTGGTATCACCGTGACGGTACATATAATAGCTAAAGAAAAGAGTGGACGCCTTAAAAGCACGAACGCCGGATCCGGACATATGTTCAACTACACAGCGATGCACAACGCGTGCGCTCGCGATCTACTCAGAAAGTTCATACTTTGACAGTTGCGGTGAAGCAATGTCGTGCATACCCTCTGGCAGGACACCGCTGAGCGCACATCAAACATGATCCCACGGACACGTACCGCCTTTAAACCAGCATTTGCCCTTGCTCAGATGGAAGCACTTGGAGCCGTTCGGGCACGTGTGACCCCAGCAACAGCGATCGCCATACGGACATTGGAGGCCTGAGGGCGCGTATAAGCCATAGCGGCAGTTTGGCCATGGAGGACCGCACCATTTTTCAAAAAGTTACACGGCGCCTTTTTAGCATTGGAAGCCAAAGTTGCCAGCTGATCCGGAGTCAACACGTAGTCATGTGAGTATTTACAGGTCCCCTGTACTCGTACTTCAGCCCTGAGGTAGCAATCCGGCACGATTACCTACTCACGCCTTTAGTGCAAGACATGAGGTAGAATTCATTACAGGGCGGAGGGGAATCTGCTCGAGTGTGTGTCAGGCCAGTGCCTTGCAGGAAACGGTCATGAACAAACGTTTATGAAGCGGCTGCAGCACGAATTAACATGAATGGTGCCGACTAAGACAATGTATCACTTGCCAAGTTGGGGTCAATCAACTTGCCAGTAGAAAGTGTTGGTACACTAGGAGGAGAACGTGGTGTTGGCAAACCACCAGTTGCATGCGAGGGACTGAGACCGTTGACATTCAAAGGAGGGGGGTGATGTGTGGCACTAGGGGGGGGCGTGCCCTGGTGAGTCATGAATAGATTGTCGACATATACAGTGGGCAGGTGGAACCGAGGGGATCCATTGGCACAAACGCCTGCCTCTTCAAGGAGCACCAACTTGCTTGCGAAGCCATCGTTCTGGATTGTGGCAATGATTGGTACATAAGTGCCGTCAGAACCCCCTGCACCTGCGTTAGTCATTCGCCAGTCGGCCTGCCTGACGGCGTGCCTCACCAGCAAGGAAGATCCGCCGTGTCTGTGGAAAACGAATGTAGGTTTGTAGATATTCTTCAAAGACAAATCAACCGGACCACACGCAAGACGCATAAAGGCCCGACGGACCTGTGATTTTTGTAAACGTCGCATCTTTGCCATACCCGACGTCGACCAGTAGGAATCTTGGCGACGTCTGGCTGAAACCCATCGTAAAGGCCTCGAGCTCTTCTGGGGTACATACTTGATGGCGCTCGAGCACGCTGGCGAGTCCTATCCTATTATAATAAATGATGACCCAAAAAGACACCCGCCCTAAAAGATGGATGTCTTGGCCGGTTAAATAGTCGGCGACGGCCTTGGTCAGCTGTTGAGCAGCCTGACGACCACCTTCATGGCCCTGCCTGAGGAGGCTCTCGGTAAATACACAGGCGTCACCATCGACGACGCAGAGAATTAAGGCGCTCTGGCTCTATATAGGATCGGTGAGCGGGCGCGCCATACTGCGAAACCGCAATCGAACCATGAGGGACTCCATGGATGCAAACTGGCTGTTGAGAGAGGCAAGCCTTCCCTTGAGGGCTTTTGTCTCCCGTTCTGCCCCCTCGAGCGCGGTAGAGTGAGCTTGCTTCCATACAGCCAGCTCGACCTCCAACTCGACCAGGCGGTTCTCGAGTTCGACGTTTCGTTTAATGGTCGTCGAGGAAAGGGCTACCCGGGCGGGGGTCAGTGTGCTCATAGCGAGGTTCGCCACGCGGGACATACTCAGCAGTCGTGTGATCGTGTCGTCCCTTGCAAAGTGCAAACGTGATTGTTGAATCAAAGCCTGTAGCACGGCGCTCAGAATCTAGTACACTTACCAAGCCTGTTGGCTGACCTCGGTGGCCTGGGGGGATGCCATATTAAAAGCAGGCAGGGCGGAAAGAAAATAGCGGGCGAAAGTAGGCCGAGGCTTTTTAAAGAATGGAAGTTGGCATGATGACTGCCAGCGTCTATGAGTAGTTAATCAGGCTAGATCGCGGGGTTCTGGGTAGCCGATAACGGAAGGCCCATCTTGAGCTTGGAGAAGATGGCATGGATTCAGTAAGGCGCGCGAGTCACGCGAACGCTAATGCAAGAATCTCGGTTCACCCGGAGGGCTTAGTACGTCAATAGAAGGTTCCATCAATGTTGACGTGTTCATTAAGCCCGCAGCGTTCGATCCCTGAGAAAACAAATAAAAAGATTTGGTCAAGGCTCATATAAGTAATATATATGTACAGATGCCGCTTGGCAGAATAATGTTTAATCACTCATGCTGTCCTCGATTAACAGCTCAGTAGATGGGGGGTTGGCGGTGCATTCCAGCTGTTAAGGGGAGAGTGAAAATACTGCCGGACGACATAGTTGAATACGAACGGCCTTGAAATTTGCATACGCCCATCTTGAGGAAGTGGCACGTTGTGCCATGTGGGCACTTATGGCCATAAACACAATCATCCTCAAATTGACAGATGCCGCCTGAAACTCGACAATAAGAAAAGGAAGTGGACAAATGGAGGAGGGCAGACCATCATTGGCGACCTTGCAAGGCGTTTTTTTAGCATTCTCGGCTAACTCGATATAATGATGTTCCTCGAATTCATAGTCATGAGCATATCTGCAATCCGACCCATGTCGGCACTGTGCGAGGTAATATAAGGTGCAAGGTGGGGGCGTCTCTGAAGCATGCGTCAGAATTAATGATGGATGAAGGATGCGAATTGACGAACGCTTCGACAAGGGCTGACAGAATATTGCAGAGACACAGGGTCAATGGGGTGCTGGTAGAACGGTGCAGGCTCACTAAATTGGGGTTAAGGCGGCGTCTGCCCGGAGACGACCTGCGGGCGAACTGGAGGATTGGATGAACTTCATTTGTATCTATGGAACCGCTGCTATCGCTGGATTCATAAGTAGCGTGGTCAGAGCGGCCTGATTGCAGTGCTGATTTATAACTTGGAATTGAGTTACGTCTGGGAATGGAATTAGAAATATCAGTGGGTACGCGAGCTGGTGTTGCTGCCATTGCAACTGATGAGGTGAGAATTTGAGTTTGGGTTGTGGCGAGCCTGGTGGGGACAGGTAGGCCAGGAGGTGGGCCAGATGCAATAGATGCCATGGAAGTGTAAGAGGCAGGAACCAGTTTTGTGGTAATAAATAATTCTGGGATACGAAGTTCTGGGAGGGCGAGGGCTTTGATGTCAAAGGCGACGTCGGAATAACCGGGCATTAGAACGAGTTTTTCACGGAGACCTTCAGTAATGACAGAACGGAGCGCGTTGACGTATCCGTTGTCGTGAGAGCCTGGGAGAAAGATTGGAAGTGGATGACGAGGGGAAAGGGGAAGGGATGTACCTCCAAATATAATTTTGTAGGTCTGGGGCAGACGGATATTATCTTCGAGATGAACTGCGGTCGAAGTGAGACGTGAGACATGGTGAATCCGGAAGCGGAAGGGGAATGACCCTTAATTTTTGCGTCGGCAGCTTCCTTGCTGCCGCCGACGTCGACCATGGAGAAACGCTCGGCGGCTTGATTGAAGCCAATGATGAAGTCATCAAACTTTTGTTTAGCGGTGGAAAGGCCTGCTCTGGAAAAGGTTTCGAGGAGGCCACGCTTGTTGAAAAAGAGGTAGACCCAGAGATGGAACTTTTCCTCGGACGCAAGGAAAAGGCGTGTGCGCTCTGTCAGCAGCCTGGCAGCCTCGTGCCCGCCCTGCTGGCCTTGTGAGATGAGGTCGGGGGAGAATATGGTACCGTCGCCGTCCAAAAGACAAATGACGCGTTTTTCATGGCCCTGTGTGGGAGATGGTGGGGGGAGAGCGGGAGGGGGGATGAGGTCGCACCTTGAGCGCACGGAGTTCTCCGAGGAGGGCGGCTGTTTCGTCGCCCTTGCGTTTGACCTCGTCCTGGGAGCTGGTGTAGGCTTTACGGAAAGCGTCCAAGTTCGTGGACAGCTCGTTGATGCGGGATATGTAGTCGCTTTCTTTTACGAGGAAGAGATCAATTTCGGCTAAATGGGAACGGGATCAAAAGGAGGAGGGGACGGGAAGCGAAAGACGTACTGGCGAGGCGCGAGGCGGAGGTGCGACTGGAGGGGGTCGTGAGCGGGGACGGGGACGGGGACGGGGCCACTCACAGGGGATGGTCCTCCATCGTGGTCGGTGCAAAGCTGGAAGGGGCACCGGCCATGCGGACCACCTTCCAATGTCTCGTCACGTGCACGTGCACCTTGTCCAATGTCCCTCTACACCGCCCTCGCCGTCAAACGACGCGCCAGCCCCAGCGACGACGACGACGCCCCCCCAAAGCGCCCCCGTCCGTACGCCTCCCCGCCCCGCTCCCCCCGCGCCCTCCCCCACCACCTCGCCCGTCTCGACGCCCTCCACGCCGCCCTCCAGCACGCCCTCTCCCATGCACTCGCCACCTCCGCCGTCGCGCCCTCCGAGTCCGGCGTCGTCCCCAACGTCCTCAACCACATCTCCGTCGCCACCTACGCCGGCTTCACCGCCCGCTTCGACGAACACGACCTCCGCCGTCTCTGCTGGCTCTGGGAATGGGACACCGCATCCCCGGCGGACCCCGCGGACCCCAACCCGTTCCTCTCCCCCGCAAAGGACTGGTCCCGCCGCGCCATGGGCTTCGTCATAAGCCCCACCTCACACTACTCCAAAAAGGCCGGGAAACGCGTCCCCGTCTACGGCATCGGCATCGAGGTCGACATCGACATCGACAACGGCGTCTCCGGCGGCATGGCTGCCGTCGCAAGGTGGACCGCCGACGCGGACAAGCGACGCGCCGCCTTCCGTGCAAAGCTCGAATCCTGGGCCAAGGTCTTTCCTTTCCCCCCCTCTGCCCTCCCCGACTCACCTTGTCTTCGCAGCGCCATTCCGGCACCTCCCCGATCCCAAATGTGCCCCTTGCAGACTTGCCCCGTCTCGTCGCGCAGGCTGCCCAGCCCTCTTCTCTCACTCGCGCCCTCGCTTCCGCCTCTCCCAAAGGCGCTGCCGTCCTCGCCGACCTGCGTCCCTCCTCCCCTTCCTCTCCTTCCAAGTCCCCTTCCAAATATAAGTTCCCTGTCCCCTTTCCCAAGTCCCAGTCTATTGAAGCGTTGCCTTTCGCGCTCCCCCGCACGCCGTCTTCTCGTGCCAAGCTTGTCGATCCTCTTGCAGGTCTACTCACGCCACAGACTCCTGCGCGTAAGCGTCTCGTGTCCGGTGATTCCGATGCTCTCCCTACGACACCCGCCCACCAGCGCGGCCCCAATGCCGAGACTGCCCCACCTACTCCCAGCACCTCTCGTCGTCAGGCGCTCTATGATCGGGTCCGCCTCAAATCGTTGACCTCTACTCCGGTCAAAGTCAAGAGCGCTGAAGTTACAGGTGGCAAACTGACCAGAGATCAGATTCAGAAACTCGGCCAGGAGGAGATTCGGCGGCGCTGCCTGCTTGGTCGCCTAGGTGGCGTGGCGGAGAGTACCTGGATGTAAGTACCACAATATTCAGCACGCCACAAGTCTAACTTTACTAGGCTGTTCTCATCTCCCGTCGGCTCGACTGCTACACCGACCACTCGCAAGCGCAAGGCCCTCCCTGCCACTGAGGTCATGGCTGCCGTCGTCAAATCTTCCCCCGTCCCGATGTCGACCTCCGAGGCCTCCGAATCACTCAAGTTGCTCACAACTCTCTGTCCTTTCTTCCTCAGACCACTCGACATCAATGGCGAAGAGTGGCTGGAAATGCCAACTGCCGCATCGACTTCTGAAACTGCCGATGGACCGGCCAAGGACCTGTCGAGCCCAACGAAGCCTTCCAAAGGCAAAATGGCCCCTCCCCCAAGCCCTGGATCAAAACTACTTGGGGGTTGCCCACCTGGAAGCCCCGGGGCCAAAGCTCGTCTAGACAGCGCAGAACAGTTGCTGGTCCGAAGTCCCCGGAGAGTGAAGCGGGAGGCAGGCGGGATTCGACAAGTCAGAGAGATAATCAGAAGAGAGCTGGAACTCCATGATTGAACAATCAGTGCTTTCATTTACATTTCATTCACTGCTACTTGTAATGACCTTGATTTGTTTTGCGATACCTCCGATCTTGTACACTTGTATCCGTGCTGCGACACCAGTCCATCTAACCGTTTCCCTCGAGTGTCTTGTTCGAGCATTGGGAGCTTCAAGTTGTTCGGCTCGTCACCATCATGGAGTACACTCATCCGATGCATCCGGCTGGCTCAGGTCCCCAATCCGCAGTCCGATCTCTACGCTCCACTCCGTCTACTAACTGCCATCTACCTGGGCTGTCGTTCCTACTCATTTCCAGGAGCAGCATTCGTGTTATCGTGCAGGATGCGCGTGGCCTCTTTCCCCATGGTGTGTGCCAGAACAATCGGTGCGCGCTCTTGGTCTCATTCCTCATGTACTGAGCATCCACGAAGCTTGAAGACGAGGCCTGAAGACTTGCCAATTCGAAGAGGCGATAATGATCGATCACTGATAGATTCCGGTGGCCCTTGAACACGTACCCAACTTGAAACGTCTCAACTTTGAATTATGCCCGTGATCTCTCTCAGATGACAGGTCGTCATATAGTCTGCTGCGCCCCCTTCAGTCCTTCGACGTTGACATTTTCCTCTACACTTCTCGTGCGCAATCGGCTCAGCTTATTTGCTGACAATGGATAGTGTGCTTGTTCTGAATCAAGTCGTTTATTTGACATCAGGCCCAGGTGCTACCAATGCCAGTGCAACCACGCGAGCCGGGTCGTAGGGAGTCGACTCGGAGGAATGTTGGTGTCTTCAAGTTCCAACTATGACTCAGGGTGGCAGTCACCCTTTCAAGATCGCAGCAACAAACACTTGGCCGGCAGCCTTTCAACAGTGCTTCGCCTTTTGCCATCGTTGCATTTGCGTCATTTCCCAAGCCAACAGGCGAGAAAGACG
>JBBPKG010000003.1:98444-112475 GCA_038089115.1 Fistulinella cinereoalba | reverse complement strand
GTGTACGCACGCGAACTCGAGCAAATCGTGTAGATGCACCCAATCGGTCTTTTTATCCCCCCAGCAGCCATACGCTGAGATCAGAATACAGAGTTGAATTCTTCCAACGATTAAGTCACGAGCATCTACTCGAAATTCTCCAGTGTTTCCCTTGCTTTTCGTTCGGCCTCCGCGAGCAGGTCCGCTGGCACGGGTACGTGGAGTCCGTTGGACTCACTGCACACCCACGACATCTCCAATTCAAATTCCTTCTCCTTGTTATCATCATGGACGAGGTATATTCTAACAAGACATTAACAGCATCACGGGATAAGGGATAAGAGACGGACATCCTGGCAGCTTCCATAACAGCTTCCCGGGCAGAAAGTTCTGAGAGTTTGAGTTTCTCGAGTTCAGTCTTGGCTAATTGTCGCCCTTTGCCGATAGCAGCTCCATGATAGCCCTGACCGACCGATAGTTGGCTTGGGCAAGACTGCGACAAATAAAGAACACACCACGCAAACGCCGCTAGGCTCGACAACATAGAGTGACGGACCTGTTTGGTCAACCCCGGCAAAGATGGTGCTGATACCAAACGGTCGGACAGACGAGTACAGCGTGTACGCATGTGCATATCCCGACAGGCGTTCCGAAATATGCTATGGAGGGCTGCTCAGAGGAATAGGTACACTGATGCAAGTTGTTCATACCTTGACGGTTAGCGGTTCTCTCCAGACATTGCGGTTGTGTGCAGCTTCATCGCGTGCTCTGTTTGCGATATTGCGGCCGTCAGCCAGGAGACCTGCACTAGCCTGAGCACTATAAGTAAAAGTAAAAAGGGAGGCACATTCAGGTGCTTACCATGCCAACATGTCTGTCCACCGTCTGGATCCGTCGATTGGCTCCTGGGACGAGGAGCTTCGAGTGGACAAATTTCTCCACGGCAAGGATGACACCGTCCTTGATTCGGAGGCCGATCGCAGTTCTAAATGGCACGATCTATAGGTGCGATCATAGAGAACAGATAGACACATACCCCGAGTTCTCGACGGCCTTGGTAGCGTACTCGACCTAGTATGTGTCATATGTCTGCGCCACTAGGGAACAGGTGGTGATGGCTCACCTGGAAGATGCGACCATCTGGCGAGTAGGTGCTCGCGGAGAGATCGTAGCCTGTGCCGATGGAGGTCATTGTGGTTCGTGAGCAAAGGCTGATCGGCCTCGAGTACGCGCAAGCCAGCGTCGCGTCCCGTGCGAACAAGATGCCAAATCAAGTGTCGACTCATCGAGCGCATCGTGCTCAACGTCGACCCCGACGTCGCTCGGGATGGACAACGCGGACGCCGTCGCTCACGATGACTGGCACACCCTGCTGGACGCACATCCCATTTTCCGCACCGAGTCCCAGTCGGCGCGCCCAAAGCCCCTTGCAGACCAGCCACTCGAACTCTCGACGAGCGTGCTCTCGGTTGACAGCGATCTGGAGCATGACTACGTCACCTCGGGTCGCAGACAGGTCATCGCCCTGAAGGATGCGGATATCATCGTTGCTGTCGGCACCGAACTGAGGATGACTTCTCTCTGGGACACCAAGCTTGGCCGCGCGGCAGGCAAGTCATACAAGGTGTGTAGATGAACATACTTGTGGTGGTGGATATAAACTCGTCGGTGCCAGGTCCTACATGTTCCAAACGTCGACTTCCAAATTCATCAACTCGCACTGAATCCCAGTGGCAAGCTTCTCGCCGTCGCGGGTGCTTACCAGGTCGCGGTGCTTGTTCTACCCCGTGCCGGTTATGCCAAAGTTGTTTCGTCATCCGTTGACTGCAAGTATGCGTTTGTCTTCCTTGTCTGATACCTGGTGCTCACCTTAATATAGAGCGGTTCAGGTGGGGCAGTTCTACCATGGCACAACCTCGTCTGTCCCAGTCGCAAAGATAGACTGGCACCCGTGGGGAGAGGCAGGTTCAACGCTCATGGTCATGACCGTGGACGGGAAGCTCAGGTAAGCTGTGACCGATATTATACCATCAGATCTGCCGACCCTTGATGATAGGGAGTACGATATATCCGTCGACTCTGAGGAACCACAGCAAGTGCTTTCCTTCTTCCCGGAGAAAAAATCGAGGTCTTTCGTTGCCCAAGACCCGGCTGAGCGCGAGGTCACCTCTTTTACTCTCGGAAAAGGAAGGGCTGACTGGGGCCCTTTGACCGTGTATGCCTTGACTCGCTCGGGTGACATTTACGCTATTTGTCCCTACATGCCCCGCAACGCGTGAGTCCATGTTACATCCTCTATTTGTTACTGATTCGATCGAAATCCAGCTCAGTTCCCTCCTCATACATTCACGCCCTCGAATGCTTCATCGCAGCAAAGCAAGAATTTGTCTCGCAAGATGCCTTAGAGTCCACGTCCAATCTCTCTACCATCTACGACTATCAACATAAGTATGTTTCCGCTCTCATGAAGCAGCTTCCTCCGGGCACCGCCTTCCCTGCTGTAGCACAGTCTGTATCTGTACATCCACCCAATACGATCAAAAGTCAGCCTTCAAGACAAGGACCATTCCTTCTGCAACCTTCTCCGCGTACGTTGGAGGGGAGTGATGGAGGAGACGCCACCGATATCGCTTATATTGCTTTTGCGGACGATGGGGATGAACACGAGGGGGAGACGGAGAGGCTCGGAATTGCCGTTGTAACGTATCAAGATGGAAAAACGGATGTTTACTTGGACGTTGAGAAAGTGGAGGCCCGATGGGACAGTAAGCAAGTGGGTTTTTCATCTTGTCATCCTCACTCCAGACGGGTTGCTGATATCAACTTGTTAGGAAAAAGGCAATGAGCTCCCCATGTTCGCTGCGTACGAGACCATCGACCTGGGTCATATTTCTATGCTGAGAACATCGTCATCGTCGACCAACTCCTCTCTATTGGATTTATTGAAAGCAAACTACCCAGTCGTACATCCGGACCCAATACATGACGACACAGTCTACATTTATCATGCTTTTGGTGTCCATTCACTCGATTTCGGAGAGTTATTGCGCAGTCTAACGACAGCCCTGCGCACCGACGATGACGACGGAGCAGCATTGAACGCCATGCTCGACAAATCGGTGGGCACATATGTGTCCCCCATATTGAATACATTTTCCTCTACACGATGGTAGGTGAAACCGCGGCATGCACAGCTGTGCGCTCAGTGTGACTCTCCTAGGTGCTCTAACCCGGTGATCGCCGTATGCGTACCCAACGATGTTTACATCTCTTACAGTATTTTCATACTCACGTCTACTTTCCGAATCGCATCCTTCCCGCTGACCTTACGCGCGGCGGTCTCGGGCATGGATTCTCTTCCCGTGCCTGAGCCGTCGTTATCAGCCAGCAGCATGGTCCCACCAACGGAGCCCGCCTCACTCACTCTCGGTGATCTACTCACTCCAATGGATGGCCCTGCTGCATATGTCTCACTGCTCAGCACAGAGCCATTCGTACCACCAGGCATATTTTCGCAACGCCTCTCGCCCCGGCACCCTCCTGGAGTTTCAGGGGAACTTGTGCTCACGCCAGAGACGCTCCGTTACCTTGGTACGCAAGTCACGTCCATCATAGCACGCATTAGGGCTGTGCTACTGTCGCACACAAACGTCGAGGCTAGGGTCGCGCTGCAAAAGGCAGAATTCGCAAGGATACAGGAAAAGTGCGGGGAAATGCTCCGTCTCGTCGGGTTATTAAAGGGAAGGGTGAGGGATATACAAGGCGTGGAGGAGGATGGGGTCGTGGGGAGAGTGGGAAGGATGAAGGAGAGGCACAAGGAGCTGATGAAGAGGGCTGACAGGCTTTTGCAAGCGTTGATGAACGGCGCGTCGCCTGTGCTGAGTGATAGCGAGACAAAGTGGTTTGGAGAGCTAGCGAGGATGAAGTCTGAAGTTGTTGGTGCTGGCAAGTTTGACGAGGCCTCATTGAAGGCTAGGGCTGGATTGGTAAGTAGCCATCATAGTGCCGAGTGCTGATGCTGACTGCCACGGCTCAGTTACAACGGGAGTACGAACGCATCATGCCGAGCCTGAAGGACGTGGCAGAAAAAGAAGCACAGAGAAAGAAACAAGTTTTCGACAATTCACGATCGCTTGGTGTTTCACAGGCGTTTGGGCTGGGAGAGAGGTCCAACACGGAGTGAGTTCAATACTTCGTGGCCCGACCACTGTCTGACGGACATGGCACAGAAAAACGAGGATTACAGAGCTGGAGAAGGAGGTTACGAGGCTGGCGTCGCAGTTGGAGATATCGCTCGACCGGCGGGAGGAGAGACGTTGATTGTACTCTACTCAGGGGCCATCCCAAAAAGGCTATTTTGCATTTGAACCCCGCTAGAGTGATTTCGTTGTGGACGGGTCGTAAACACAGACTCGACATGTCGCTCTTTGGCTTCAAGCCGCCGACTGACACTGGCGAAAAGAAAGACACGACTACGACACAGCCAGCGGCCATCCCGACCCTTTTCGCGCCCAAGCCGCCGGTCACAACCGCTGCCCCGACGCCGTCAAGTCAGTCGCCACTCCGTGCTGGGATCTCGTGCTCATCATCCGTAGCGACCTTGGGCGCGTCGTCATTGCCAACGAAGGAAGCTGATAAACCCAAGGATGGTCAGCCCACATACCCGTGGAAATACCAACGGCACTCATCACGCTAACAGCCACTGCGCTCACTACGGCCATCGCCGTTCCTCCCCCTTCCGTCCTAAGAGGCAAAACCATCGAAGAAATCGTCAACCGATGGACAGCTGACCTGGAGACTCATGTCCGGGAGTTCAACAAGTTTGCCGGCGAGGTTGCGGTGTGGGATCGTGCCCTGATGGAGAACGGGAACAACGTAAGTGATACTCAGGTCCTGGGGACGGCCGTAACTTCCGTCTGTGTCTCCGCCGTTCAGCTTGGCGCGATATACAGCCACGTCCTCGCCGTCGAACGCGAGCAGAGCGACATCGAGCAGGCGCTCGACCACATTGAACAGCAACAAAAGGACCTCATGTCCACGCTCGACGCGTACGAGCGGTCCGTCGGCGAAGTCCTCGGTGGGCAGGGGGGCAGCCTACGTGCGCTCGATACGGGCCCTGCGGACACCGAGCGTGATAAAAAGTGTGTCAGCCCTTTCCTTTTGAACGAGGCCACGGTTCTCATGGTTGACACTTACACTCTTTCGATATGCCGACGTTCCTTGGCGCTCCTTGACCGGTCCGGATTAGTTATGTCCTCGCGACGGAGCTGCATGCGCATTTGGACGATCTTTCAGGCTCTCTGACTCAGATGATCGATTCGGTCAATGCCCTCTCACCAGCACCGTCTTCCAACGGTTCCTCTGGTGCCGAGGATCCAATGATACAAATTTCGCAGATTCTGAGCGGCCACCTGGAGAGCTTGCAATGGATCGATGGGGCGGTGCGCGAGGTCGACGGTAAAGTCAACGAAGTCGAGAGAAGAGTGCGCAGTGTGGGCATGAATGAGCATGCCCTGATCAGTAGTACAGCTCCCAAGCAACGCGGTTTCAGTTCATCTCGATGACTTCATGTCCGTGGATTTGTCCGAATCTGTCGTGCTATGTACTTGGGCAAATTGTATCATTTCACTATTCGGTCTTGCCGCGACGTAACTATGATCGTGCATAAAGTATATACCGTGTCATCTCCGTACATATAAGGTGCAGCGCTCAGCAGCATTGACATAATCGTCAGTATGTCAGCCGTCGTCCGGAAAGGGGCGACTTAGGTCGTCAAGTACCCCACAACAAGTCGGTCAGCTGCTCAGCGGGCTCCGTGCGCGAATCTGTTCGCCGTAGAAATATATCCATACCGGAAATGGAATGCCAATCACGATGGCGAGTCCAGCCAGTAGTGAATTCCCTCCTCCATAGCCTAACTTGGCGTACATTTGCTCCCCGAACAATGGGAAGACAAACCCGAGGAAAGAGCGAAAAACCTAGAATGTATGTTCAAGACTGAATCTCGTCATCCAGATAGGGGCCACCCACGGAAGCGGCCGCCAGGGCACTCGCAGCATACGTAAACGTGTCAACAAGGTATAATTGGATCGGAAGGCTGTCAGGGGCAGGTAAGACACAATTCATCCCAACAGGCTCGACTACACTTACAAAGTCGTCATTAGCCCAAAGCCATAAAATGATGTCCCGATGATGGGCATTATCCAGTGAATTTTCGCCTGGGCAGACCAGCCATACCAACTGAGCACGAGTCAGCCCGCATGCGACCCACGAGAAATCAATTCACTCACAACAAGCCGATGGGAACAAAGAAGGAGCCGAATATGAGTGCGGGGATACGCATCTCGGGTTTTCCTTGTCCCCCGTTCCTTGCGGCTAGCTGAAAAGGTGGTCAAGTAAAGGTATTTCAGCCCAGAAAGAAACCCCCCTACTCTAAGATATATTTGATCCGATATCCAAGCACCAAATATAGTGGCAGCGAGGAATCCCAGGCCAATGCCAAGATAAGCCAGACCCGAAGCACCGAGGGTGAAATGATACACTGTAGTAAACAAGTCTGACGAAAAAGACAGTTCAGAGCGAGGCATCGGATGTCAATCCGAACACATACCCGGGAATGTGGCAAACATCAGATAATATATGCCTGGTTACAGGTGTCAGTTGCCATAAGGGTAAGTCGTGACCATGCTACTAACCGTACATCCTAAAAGGAGATCAACTTTAATCTCTGCAAAGATGGACGGGGTGACTCACAAAGCCATGTATAAGCTGAGAATAAAGCAGATGAAGCTGCACGTAAGAAGAATTACCGGTCGTTTCAAATTGATCCAAAGGTACTCCAGTCCATTCCGCACTTCGGGGGCCGAAGCTGGAGCTTTCTCTATATCCCCGGCATGAAGTCTTCTTCGTATGATCGGCGCGTATGTCTCCCGCAGTAGGGCAATCGCAATGACAGCGGCAATGCCGCACAAAGCAACCACTACATAAAAAACGTATCGGATACCGATCGTCTCGGCAACAAACCCGCCGATCACGGGGCCAACGGCTGGGCCTGGGTGGAAACATGAGTCCCCGATACTTGTAGGCAGACAAAAGATTACCAATCAGAGGACCGAGACTATAGAGAGCCATGGCAGATGCACGGTCCTTTTCTGCGAAGAGGTCACTTACAACCCCCCCACCACACGCAATGGGTGCACTGCCGGCGAACCCACCTAAATGGTGTCAGGTCATATCAGGAGCATGGTCGGAAGGAAGGACGCACTCAAGAAGCGAAAGGCAATAAAAGAGCCCGCGGTGGGGGCCAGGGCACAGCCGAGATTAAAACAGAGAAACAGTAGATTGCCGATGTGCAACACCTGGATGCCGTCAAGAGAGGAACGTGCTGAAGGACTGCCAGGACGTACCCAGACACGGCCATACATCTCGGACAGCGGGCCCAAGAACAGAGGACCAATGGCAAATGAGATAAGGAAGATGGAGAGTGTCATTGCAATAATGGTCGGGCTTGTAATGCCGTACATCGAGGCAATGTCCGGAAGACCAGGGGCCATGGTGGAACTGGCAAGTGGAGTGACGAAGGTGTACAACGAAACCTAAGAGGAACATCAGACAAGGACATGTAATTCCAAGCAAATACAGACGAGCGCTGTAGCAATCCATTTTTTGAATGGCGCCCAGTTTCGGGGATTGTTAGGACTGTGCTCCCAATCGTCTACAACCTCTGCCTCGTAGCCCTTGGAGACAGGTGGCTGGTCTTTCCGACCTGGAACTGGCGAAACGAGGCTTGATCGTTTCTCGATATGTGTGTGGGACGATGTAGTGGACCGCGCGTCTGCTGTGGTGGTCATTGGGTTGAGGGGAGAAGATGGGGGTACTCATGGCGGCAGGAGCTTAAGAAGGCACATGGACTGAACTGTATCGGCAGACACGGGATGCATGACATGAACACACTTGACATTCATCCCTCCCACCCGTTGCCCAAAAAAGGAATTAATCATTCTCCGCGCTCGATAATAATATGACACACGAAGAGGACTACACCACACTATACCGTCCCGGTACCCCAGTGGGATTCCGCATCTCCGCCTGCAATGCCGCAGCCGATGCTTCAATCAACAGCCGCTTGATTTCCCGCACCGCTTGCTCGACCTGCATAACAGACTAATAGTCAGCTCATGCACACAATTTTTGGACGCAACGGACTCTATATTCCTCATTGGATTCAACAAGCAGATGAAGCTTGGGTGGTCCTTCAAGCGGTGGCTCCTTGCCGGACTCGTAATAAATACCTATCCATACGCGTCAGCTCTGAGACTACTCCATTCCCTTGGCGCAACTTACCCTTGTTTGTAACCGAGGCCCCCGTCATATCGATGAGCTAATGCAAAAGCAGTCAGCATGTGATGGATAATTTGACACATCTGACACCTACTTGAACCATCGTTTCCTTGTTCGTGACCCGCCACCTTGCTTTTTGAGGGTAGTCGTTGATGGGTATGATCGCATGAAAGTCTGTTGAGTCCGGATTCACCTTTCTCCCACCGCTCTCTTCGTGCTGGATTTGAGATTGAAGAACAAGTTTCATAGCTTTCAGTTGTGCGTTGAGCTTGGCGACCACGCTGAGAGCCTGTTTCTGAGCAGGTGAATCCTTCCCGGCACGATTGGCAGCATCTTGCGCCGTCTTGATCTGGGCCTGTATCTTTTCTTCTTCTTTCGCGTGAGCGAGCCGCCGTGCTGCCACAGCAGCCCCAGGAATACCCAGAACGCCCTTCGACGAGTCTGGCGCAGGTCCCCGTCTGATCTCAACCTTGAAGTTACCGAACGTCATGTCGTCATTGTTACTGGCAGTATTAGTCAACGTTTTCTGAGTCTCTTCTGCTTTCTCATCCTCCGGCTCGCCATACGCTTTGCGCTCGGCACGGTCTTTGGCCTCACGCTCCTTGTCGAGTCGATCCAGGCCCTTGCCACCAAAGCCAGATCCAGCAACTTGCGCTTTCCCGCTTTTGACCTTCTCCAAGAAACCTGTCACGATGTTCTTGGTCAATGGAAAGATTACAAATCCACCAAAAAAGCGAACCATTTGCAAGTTCTTCAAGCTCTTTGGGTGCTGTCGCATTACTCGCTTTCAGAGCACGATATATGTCAACCGAGTACCTCTCTTGCTCTGACGTGATGAAGGTAACACAGGTTCCCTTGTTCCCAGCACGACCTGTTCTACCAGCACGATGGACGTAGTCTTCCATGTGATTGGGAGCATCAAAGTTGATGACAAGTTTGAGTTGCTTGACGTCCAATCCGCGGGCGGCGACGGATGTGGCAATGACGATCGGAACCACCCCAGACTTGAAATCGGCGATGGTGGAGTCGCGGTCCACTTGATCCTTGCCTCCGTGAAGAGACATGCAGAGATATCCCTTCCGCATGAGATCACGCAATAAATTATCAGCACCCTCTTGTCGGTCGACAAATATAAGTGTCCTGCATTCTGGATCCTCGTTGTACATTTGTCCGAGGATTTCCAGTAGTCGATTGAACTTGGTCTCCTCTGCGCGAACCTCGACCAGTTGTTCAATCTCTGCAGCAACAACAGAGCGCCCGCCAACGGTGATCTCGAGAGGTTTCTGCAAAATCTTTCGGGCAAGTGAATCCATTTGTTTCGGGAAAGTTGCAGAGAAAAGAACAGTTTGACGGTCCGGTCGGATGTTATTAACGATCTTCATTACTTGCGGTTCAAAACCCATGTCAAACATTCTGTCCGCTTCATCCAGGACGACATAGGTGACCCGTTTCAAGTTCGTTACACGACCGGAATTGGCGGTCAGAAGATCTATCATACGTCCCGGGGTACACACAATTATCTCGGCACCCTTTTTGAGTTCAGCGATCTGATCCTTGATGGGAGAACCGCCGTAAGCACAGACAGCCTAAAGGATATGTCATTGATATGTGAGAGAACGAATGAAGAGACACCCAACGCACTCGAAGATTCATTACCCTCAGAAATGGTTTACACTCTCGGTGGATTTGGACAGCAAGCTCACGCGTGGGAGTCATGACCAAAGCCAGAGGGCCTTCCATTTGCTCAAGCGGCCGTTGGTCTTTTATATGCCGGAAAAGTGGTAAAAGGAATGCAATCGTTTTGCCAGAACCCGTCTTGGCGACTCCAATAACATCCCTTCCTGACATAATGGCAGGTATAGCTTGCGCTTGGATAGCGGTAGGTGCAACATAGTTGAGTCGTTTGATGACATCCAGGCTGGAAGAGAAAGGTGAGCCGTGCCCACTATGCGAGGCGAATAGCCCGCGTACCAACTTGCAGGGAGACCGAAGTGGCTCCATTTTGTAACAGGTCGAGGGCAGTCGACACCACGAATCTTGATGCCATCTAACTCGAGTCTTAAAAGGTCGGCCTCTTCATCTGTCATCGCGGAAATGTCGGGCGGTGGGATGTAAAACTCCTTCCGGAAAGGTTCATATTTGATGCGAGAGTGGTCGACAGCGGCAATGTCCTTCTTCTTTGCTTTCTTGGCAGCCAGAGCAAGAATATCCTCCGGATTCAACTCAGTGGCATCAAGTTCATCCTCAACAAGTGGTTCCACGACATCTTCACCACCACCTTCCTCAGCCATACGTTCGTCAAGCCGAACTCGAAAGCCGCCACGGCCGTCGTTCATTTTCAGTAGATCTTCCTCATTGACTTTCTTCACTTCCTCTTTCACACCGCTCATGAACGCATCAAGAGGGTCTACTTCCTCTTCTTCTTCCATAGCGTCCACAGCCTTATTCTTCAATGCCTGGTCCATTCGGTTCGCCTCCTCGTCATCATCGTCCACTTCAAGGTCACCGACGCTGGCCTCTCCGTCAGCCATAGTCATGTCGACAGCAGGCATATCACCAAGAGTTTCAAGCTTGCGCTTAGTCTCCACAGAGTCGTCCATGACAGCTGCAGCGGCTTTCGATGCTTTCAAGAGCTCGGGTTTCAACGGAAGACCTTTCAGACCAAGGCCGGTCAATGCCGCACGGTTGAGTGACGTTCCAGGCTTCGCAGGCGCAGGAGGAGGTGCTGCGGTGGGAAGATCAAGTGGTGTGAAATCTTGCCATGTAGAGAGTCTAGTGCGACTAACCTGGTGCGGACTTGCCAGCAAGCGCCATAGCTTTTGCTTTCGCTTCATCGAGTGCTTTCTTGGCCTCTCGCTCCTTCTTCCACGCCTCGAGCTTTGCCCGCTTGGCCTTCAGTTTGTCATCCTCTGGCGCGGGTGGAGGTGTGGGAGTGTCCTCGGCAGTGGACTTTGCTTGGGCGGGTGAAACAGGTCGGCGTTCACGATCTCTACGATCAGGCGAGCGAGACGAGCGACGTTCATCACGGCGGTCTTCTCTCCTGTCGCTCCGATGCCCGTCTCTACGCCGGTCATCACGGTAGCGATCATCCCGGTAGCGGTCTCGGTCGCGATCTCTGTCCCTGTCCCTGTCTCTGTCTCTGTCTCTGTCTCTGTCTCTGTCCCTATCCCTGTCCCTGTCCCTGGTCCGGTCTCTCTCCCTATCTCTCTCCCTGTCGCGGTCCCTGTCGCGGTCCCTGTCTCTATCCCGGTCTCTGTCCCTCTCGTCGTCGTATCTCCTGCTAGGTCTTTGGGTATTCCGCCTAGTCGGCGAAGGGGACCGAGGTGAACGGTGAGAAGGTCTTACCCTTTTATTCGAGCTGTCTGGAGAGAATGACCGCTCCCTACGTGCCATGGGTGAGAAAAAGAGGAGAACACGGACAAGCAGGGTCGTGGCACAGAAAAAGGCGTTGTTTGGTCCTATTAAGATTGCAAGCCGTTGACTAAGCGAACCCGATACGGCGTCAGTCCCACTGGGGGGTTGCGTCACCGTCTCCGATGGCAAGCAACAACATTCTCGACCCGGCCGCGCTCACAACGCAGCTAACTTCACTCCTCCCACCATCCAACAAGCGACTTTCTTCTCCCCATGATGCTTTAGCAGCCCTCGTACACACGACATTCACGGCGCTCGGATTTCGCCTGATTGCGATCGACGATGCATCGTCGCCAAGATCCTTCGAAAACAATGTCTTTCCTGAAGAATGGAATTCGAACGGATCTACAGATTATACCTTTAGGTACAAACACGAGCAGAGCAGCCTGGAGTTTCTCCTGAAGATCGTGAAACTTGGCCAGCGGTCCCTCATTAACGCCATTGCCGTTGAAGTACGCCGTGACCACTCTGAATGCGTCTCTCCTGACATCATCTAAGAGTAATAAATCAGAGTCGTTGGATGTATCTACCAGCGATTTCACTTCCGCCTCATTCTATCCATACGATGCTTCTAGCGCCCAGCCCCTTGTCCACGGGTTCATATCCTCGAATCGCATCACCGACTTTGTCTCGCAGCTTAAACTCAAAATTGTTCAAAAACTCGTTCCCGGGCTCAGAAAGGAGGGATACGCGGAAGAGACCGAAGGGGCTTCAACAAGTGCGCCGCATGCCAGTGCAAATCCACTTGCTGCCCCTCGTCGCCCAGCCCCTGTCACACCTCCTTTCCCCGAAGATCTCCCATATCGTTCCCCTCCTACTCGCCCATACAATCCGTTTGAAATTGGAAGAAGAGATCTAGATCCCTTTGGGTCTGACCCGTTTGCACCACCGTCCCTGTTTCCGCCCCGTGGGGGAGATGGGATGTTTGTTGGGCCTGGCCACCCCATCTTCGGCGAGCGTGATCGCAGGCCACTGAGCCCCAGAGGACCATGGGGTGGCGATGGCTACCTTCCCCCCATGGGCGCACCTCCCGGGGCCCGTTTCGATCCCGTAGGACCAGATCCTAACCGCCCATTTAGACCCACATTTGGTGGGAGGCCGCGCGGTAGCGGTCCTGATTCGGGCGCAGAGCCTGACAATGATGAATTCATGCCCCCCGGAGTGGTGCGTATCTCCGAATCTGTTCGACATGATACCTGACGACTATTGTTCTAGAACGACATGTTCATGTGAGCTCGGCGGTAAGAATGTACGAATACATGTTTGTTCTCCTACAGTCTGTAACGCTAGTCGAAAAGGTCACTTGAGCGGAACTGAGGCTATCTGCGTTGCTGGTTCAGACTATCTGGTCTGACCAAAAACGGTAACCTGGGCTCGGTAGTATAAAAAGTCAATTGTATTCGTAGTGTCGGTCGCCAGTCCTACACGCAGCTATTATCTTCCCCCTCAAACACCTTCACAGCATGGGCCCCATGAGAGCCAGCAGCCCACAGTCCCCATCCTCGCCAACGCGCAGCAAGAAAGCAACGGCACCGCCCGGCTTCAGGGCAACGCCAAAGCCGAAACCAAAGCCCATCGCAGAGATGTCCCTGAGGGAGCTGCACGACCAGCACGACCGCAACGAGAGACTCCTCTGTTCATCGTAGGTCTATTCATCTGTATGCATTCCACCGCTTTGTTCCGCAACCCTGCTCAGGCGCCTCGGAACTGACTTGTAACACCCCGTGACGTCCGTGCTGGCAGGATCGCTGGCACGTCTGCCCTCGCTCAGCGGCTCTCCGTTGAACAGACAGCCATAACAGCCCGGCTGTTGGAGCTCGAAGGCATCGAAGAGATTCGCAACGGACTCAAGAACGCAGACATTAACGCGGATGAGATCATGCCCGTCGACGTGCAGCCTGAGCCGCGCGTCATCGACGCCAAACAGCGGGCATTGTCCCGATATGTATGTGCATCGCAAAGCTGCGCGCAACTCGAGCCGAGCGATTCATGTCATGTTTGTCATCCCAGGCCCCAATGGCACCCAACGGTGCGAATCATCAAGTTGGATCGCTTAGTCTGCAAGAGGCCGTGGAGCTGGAACAGCGTGCACACGCTATTGACTTGGAGAGACAACAACGCTCGGATGACAGGAGAAGACGCATCGGCTTGCCACTCAAGGGGGAAATACTATCCAGACAGGAAATGGAGGCTCGGATATGGGCATTCATGTCGGTGATCGCTTCCAGATGAAGGGTAACCAGACTGAGAATATCTGTAGGAATTATAAACCAACTGACTCTGACCTTGAAGACATGG
>JBBPKG010000003.1:88316-98350 GCA_038089115.1 Fistulinella cinereoalba | reverse complement strand
CGTGGACGACGATGATTCAGACGACGACCCCTCAACTTGGTTCGAGGACGATCAAGACGACGGAATCAAAGGGCAAAACATCATCTCCCCAGACATGGAGGAGTTATCAAATGTTATACGAGTCGACGAGAACCGCATACGCTATAGTACTTTCTACGAACCGCGAGACGGGGATTGATGGTGGTGTATAAAGTAATGTATCCATAGTGTGTATATACAGGTTCCAGGAAACCCAGATCAGCGTGTATGAACAGGACAGCTGCGGCCACGTTGCAACCAGGAAGACAAGCATGCTGGATAGCGTCAGATGTATGCTCCTGGGAGTGCAAATAAACCTCACCATTGTGGAAACTACAGAAACAACTCAATCGTGCCACTAAAGAGCCCTGTGTGAATTCTTCCAGGCAGATGACACCTGGGCGACATGAATAAGAGATAGAATCAGCCCACCAAAAACTTACATTCAATCCCAACCAGTGAACTCTCTGATGGGAGTTCGTATACAAGATACTTGACTGTTTGAGGAGCAGAGCCCGTGCCACCATCCAGGCAACTCTTGACATGAACTTCTTGATCCTCTGGATTATCGAAAGCAGAAAGATTGGTCCCGCAAACAGGACAACTACAGAGACTGGGTTAGTCACCGATCATAAAAAATGATTGCAACTTACTCTGCAAGGTCGCTTAACTGGGAGCTCGAGTTCTGCCGCCTGAGCTGACCAGGCGCCATCAGCCTTCCTCGATCAACCACAATGCGCTCCACAGCAGAAGATCCCCTCGACGGCGTGCTTGCATTACGATGATCGTAGCAAGGCTGGCAAACCCGCTGAGACGAAGTCGTCGCGCTGGTCACCGGAGACGCTGGATCTTGCACGATCTCGGATGGTTCGAGGAGGACCCTGTGTGACGAACATCGGTCGCAGAAGATACGGCCACATTTTCGACAGTGCTATAAATGTTCCTGGTTCGGCAAAAGCCATTCGTCATAATCCAATGTACTCACGTGCTAGCGAAAGGCAGTAAAACATAACTTCAGAACCAAGTGATGCCATGCAACGATGAGACGTACTCTTCTCAAGATAAAACTAAACCGACGCTGACATTCGTTGCAAGCTTGCACTGCATCGTCCCGTTCCCACTGTACATGTAACATCGGGGCAGTCAATTTCTGAGGAGCTTCACGGGTAGGGACTCGGAAATCGGGTGCTTGAGATAAATCAGGTGTAAGGTCACGAGCGATCACGGGACGGGAAGAGTGCCCGGTTGAT
The DNA here is from genome assembly GCA_038089115.1 of Fistulinella cinereoalba. Classification (NCBI taxonomy): domain Eukaryota; kingdom Fungi; phylum Basidiomycota; class Agaricomycetes; order Boletales; family Boletaceae; genus Fistulinella; species Fistulinella cinereoalba. The sequence continues at coordinate 97,082 of JBBPKG010000003.1, read as the reverse complement.
CCCGATCTGACGGAAGGCGTATGCGTCGCAGTAGAAAAGAAACCTGGATAGCGGAAGACTTCGTCGGGGTCGTCGTTGTCATCGTCATCTTCTCCATCGTCGTCGTCGTCGTCGAATCCATCGTCCGAGCCGGTGCTTAGGAGACCTTGAGCACCTGCGGAAAGCCTGCACCGTTCGAGCTCTCTGCTGTATGCATTAAGCAAAACCTCGGCTTGTATTTTTCGTTCTCTGTCGTCGTCACCTGTCAAACAATAAGTAAGGCAAAGAGGTTAGTAGGGATAACTTACTCAAAATCCCCTGTCGTAGTTCGCTCGTCGCCCGCTCGAGTTTGGCGATAGCGCGACGGATCTCAGTTCCTGATTGGGCTTCATCCGCACTTTCTGACCTATTCCCAACGAGATAACGCGCACGCGCCACATAATCTTGCGCAGAAGATAATCGGTTAGGTCGCATTGCCCCTAGTTCTTGCCCCTCTTGACCTGCTGCCTCATCCTCTACGTCGCTTACGTGCCGAATGAGCGATCCATCGCGCGCAAGATCGTACATAGTGCCATCGGGTTCCATGAAGGGGAGGGGAGGGAAAAGTCTACGACGCATGACACGGACCCAGCGCCTACGGCGCACCCACGCGTTTGTATGCGACGACACAGGAGACGAAGGACCGCTGATGCTTCCGCGCACCTGACTTCGTGACGCAGAAGATAGACTGGCCGTGACGACTCCAGTTCCGGACAAAAGACGTATGAGTTGTGGCGGAGGTTCGGACAACCATGCTTCGTCTGGCGCGTTATAACACTGGGCATACTGCCAGCCACCGTCAGGTCCGACTCGAGGGTGAGTGTCGTCAATGACCCAATCAGATCTGTTTCGCTAGCTGCTTCACAACGTCGGACAAAGAACATAATGATATACTTACAGCCAAAAATGACTTCGTTCAGCACCTTCTGATATGAGAGGTTCGCGGCGAGAAGCATTTGGTAGCACATATGGATCGGAGGCAAGAGGGAGCTGTACATCACTACGCCACGAAGCGACCAGTCTGGTTCCCGTGTCCTCGTCAGGGGAAGGGAGTTTCAGCTCAAATGGTGCAGGACGACCATGCCTTCCGAGTCTGGATGCAGAAAACTTGGGTAATCCGCCGGAGACTGCAAGTGTCTTCAGACGAGTGTCGAGATGTTGATTCTCGTACAGAACCAATGGAATTGTGGTGTGAACACACAAAGGATTGTACGGCGCGGTCGTACCGCGCCAGCGCTCCATCTCGGCTTTTTGCAAGACCTGACAGACGGGGTGAGATAGTAAATACGCGGGTTATGGGTGTTATTATATACCTCGCAAATCCATACTTCAAATACGGAGGCGGCGACGTCGTACGCTGTCTCGCCCCAGTTATTTCGCACGAGCGGGTCTGCAGCTTGTTTGGATAACAGGTACACAACGACCGGAAGATGACCCTTGGAAGCAGCGTTCACTGTATGAAAAGTCAGCAAAAATGACAAGGATACAAATGAGAGACGACCTACTGAGAGGAGTCCAGCCACCCTTGTTGCGAACATCAACGCCACGCACTCCGTCTACTTGGTTCGCAGCACCGCCGGTCTCACATAACCATCGTACGATGTCGAGATAGCCCTAGAAATAAGTGAGTCGTTGTTTGGGAGTGATTTGACCGTGGGGCACCTTGGAACAAGCATTATGGAGGGCGGTCCATCCATCTGCATCACGTGCGTGGACATCTGCTCTGTTCGCCAGCAGATACTGGACGACTGGCATGTGGCCATTTAATGCGGCCTTGTGTAGAGCCGTCTGGATGGTGGTCAAAGAAGGAGGCGGTCAATGAATGAGGATGCACTCACTTCGCCCTCACGGTCTTCCAAACCAGGCATCGCGCCATGCTCTTCTATGACTAGTAGAAGATGACTGAAAAGGGTGCGCAAGCATGAGAAAGGAAGCAAGACTTACGCAACTTGACAATGTCAACGTATCCGCGACTTGCGGCGGCATGGAGCGCGGTGAAGCCGGTACGCGACGAGGCATCGTTTGCCAACGCGAATGGCTCGAGGTCACCACTCTGGAGAGCGGTAGCAAACAGCCTTTTGAGTAGCACGAGATCGCCTTGAGAAGCTGCAGCAGACAAGGCCTCGAGCTGGGCTGGTGACGGATGGGACGGCACTCGGGCGCGAGGTGGCGGAGGAGACGTAGAGGGAGGTGACTCGGGTGGGTCGACTGCAGAGGTGTGCTCGGGACGTTGTGGCTGGGGCGGAGAGCTTGGATGGACTGTCGGGTTTCCCGGGTAGATGAACTCTTCGTCCTCCTCCTCCTCGTGTTGGGGTGGGTCATGGAGGACGTCCGCGGGGTATGTGAAGAGCTCGTCGTCGCTGTCGGGTGGCGAGGCGGGCGCGTCCGACGGCGGGGAGTCCGACCTGGACACAGGTGAGGGTGAGTGCGCGAGTGTGTGGTGGACGCACTCTTCGATGGGGTCGAGGACGTCGTTCGTCATGGGTTCAGACGCGTCGAAAAACGGCAGGCTTCGTGAGGGAGAATAGCACCATGGGAACAACCTTCCCAATGTGGGACACTAGGATGGTGCCCCGGTTCACTGGACGTTGTGATGTGGACGCGATTGAGCAAGCTAGTAATCACACTGCCTCGCACCCGGGTGAGTCCGTTTGTCGGCGTTCGTGCGATCTCGAACATGTCTCCGTCCAACGGTGATCGATCCAACCTTATCCCCTGTTCGTCCCGTCTCCTCGAGGGGCGCGCCCTCGCCCAGGATGTCTGGACCATCTTCAAGTATGTCATCCATAGCGGGCGCTCATTCACCCCTCATATCCACCCAGCGCTGCAAATCTCCCTCCCGACTGCATCAACCTCGGCCAAGGGTACATGAACTTTCCTCCTCCCCCCTGGATCACCGATGCCGCCGATCAGGCCCTAAGGCAGACCATGCCCAACCACTATTCTCACCCAAAAGGGCGCTTGCGCTTGCGCCAAGCCATCAAACAATTCTACGAGCCTTCCTTTAACAGGTCTCTCGACGTCGAAACGGAAATTCTAGTCACCAGTGGGGCCAATGAAGGTGCTGCCCTCCGTACAGTGTTTGCAAACCATATTCAACCCCTGCAGGTCAATATTCTGTATTCACTGCATTCTTAGACCAGGGCGACGAGGTCATCATGTTTGAGCCCTTTTTCGATCAATATCTTCCTTCCGTCATCTTCAACGGCGGAAAGTCTGTCTATGTTCCCCTCCATCCTAACTTGGAAGGCGACAGGCCACTCAGCAACGACTGGAAAATCGATTTTGATGAACTGCGGCATGTCACGTTTCTCCCCTCCTTTTGCTGTGCCTGATCAATCTATAGCCGTGCTATCACCCCCCGAGCAAAGATGATTATCATCAATACCCCCCATAACCCGGTTGGCAAGGTCTTTACCAGAGATGAACTGGAGAAGATCGCGGCCATCGCCGAAGAGTTCAATCTGCTCGTCATGTCGGACGAGGTGGTGCGTGATCCCGATTGGGTGTCCCACCTACCCAGCTGACCCTCCCTCCTGCAAGTACGACTGCCTTGTTTTTGATGGACAGGAACATGTTCGCATCGCCAATCTCCCGGGCATGTGGGATAGAACCGTCACGGTACTCTCGGCCGGAAGTGGGTGTGATTAAATCATACATTTATCCTGTTATTCATACTGGCTCCCTCAGAGGCTTTCGCCGCAACTGGTTGGCGAATCGGTTGGTTGATCGGCCCGGAGTCTATCATTAAACCCACCCTCGCCGCGACTACACGCATCGTGTTCTGCAGCAATTCACCCCTGCAAGAAGCCGCTGCCTGCGGGCTCGAACAAGCTCGGTCCCGTGGTTTCTTCGAAAAACAGCTTGCTGAATACCAAGAGAGACGTGACGTTTTACTTTCTTATTTCGATAGGATAGGCCTCAAGTATAACTTGCCTCAGGGCACCTACTTTGTGTTGGTGGTGAGGACGATGAAAGACATTGCCAACGGCCATTTTCTGACTTGCTTGCATCGTAGGACATCTCAAAGGTAAACTTCCCGGAAGATTACCCTTTCCCAGAATCTGTGCAAGGTCGCGGGAGGGACTTCAAGTATGTCCCACATCACGCCTTCTCCCGCATGGCTTATGTCCCTTCCAGGGCTTGCTGGTTCATAGCCGTGGAAATCGGTGTCTCCTCCATCCCTGTTAGCGAGGTGAGTCGAGTATCCTTTACGCTGATCACACCATCGATTGTCTGCAGTTCTACTGCGAGGAGCACCGTAACATTGGGGAGAGTTACGCCCGTTTCTCCTTTTGCAAGGATGTAGAAACGTTGAGGCAGGGAGGAGAACGGCTCCAGGCTCTGGCTAAGTATATCCGCTAGTTACTTAAATAGAGCATCGGCACTACGGCCATATAGACTTGAAACCAGACGTTGATAACGGAATGGTCCTCCATGGGCCGAGCTGTGGTACAGCTGCGACTCAGATATGTATCCTAGAATATCCACGCGTTCCCCAGGCTCCTTCCCATCCGCTACAGGAATGGTCTTCATCCTAGTGCACATAAACTTGGTATCATATGACGTAGAGGAATATTCCGAGTGCCGATGCACATTTTCAAACTCACCCAACTTCAGTCGATTGATCCCTCGTTCACTCCTGAAGCGGTTAGCATATAATATTGGCAAACATTCACCACCACAGAGGATTTCCGGGCAGCGCTTGAAAATAATCCTAATCCAATTGCATGAACGCAACATTAAGATCGCTACATAAGGTAGCGATTCCATACAGCCCGGAACCATTCAAACCAACTGCTGAGACTCGGACTTGAGTAAGATAATGAGACAAAAGCAATAGGATGGTTTAATTGCAGATGGGTCAAGAGTGGGTGGCAAGGGGGAGGCAATGTAAAAAAAAAAAGGCAAAAATGAGGAACGCTACAGTGAGGGTGCTCTAGGATGAAGACCCTCTACACTCCTGTAGCGGATCGGAAGGAGCCTGCGCGTCCACATTACGGTCGAGCTGATCAACTATGCGGGACAGTGCCTCGTCAGTAGATGAGTCGCGGCCGATGTCATAGTACGTCGGGTTCTTCATCATCCGTCGAGCAAGGAACGTAAACGAAAGCGCATCCACTCCATCCTGCTTGTTGCGTATAGCACCGTCTTTCTTCCTCTCCTGATACCACTTTTCCAAAACCTCTGTTTCCAGTAATTGGGACTCCAACGGCAGACCGTCTTCGTTGAGGAACTTGTTCAGCATCTCCACGGCTTCCGCCGGGCAGAATAGCACAAACTGCCCTGCCGCGTTCTGTCGGACAGCACGGCTCTGCATCTGTGCGATCTCGCCGACAGCGTAGTCTTTGAGCCGTCGTAAGGACTTGCCAGGGTCGTCTTGCTGCACGTATTGGGTGCCCATCACCACCACGATGTCCGCGCTCACCGGGAGACTCCAGCAAGTCTCACGAGAAGCTACCAAGAATCTGATAATACCCTCTGCAAAGAGCCCGAGAATCAGGTTGCGGTCCGACTTTAAGATACCGTGGTGGAACAGCCCGACGCCTTTGGATGCAAAGTTGACCAGTGTCTGATCCTGAAACTTCGCGACGTAGTGTTCAACGTCAATCGGAGAGACGGATTCCGGGAGGAACCCTCGCTCGGTGGATGACGCTAACACGCATTGCATGATCAAGTCCTGTGCCACGCTCGGACAGTGTCTGGTAGAGGGGACAAACACGATCCCAGAACCACTTGCACGGATGTCCCGGAGAACTGTATAGACAGGCTTGGCGAGTGCCTTGAAGAGGGCGCCCGAGTGTGGAATCGTGTATGGCTGCGTCAAGCATGTCAACGGCTGTTCGCGATCCTTGGGAAGGAAGCTGTGAAGCCCCATTGGTTCGACATCTAACCACGAAGCTAGTTCCGTGGGATCGACAAGTGACCTTGTGAGACCAATACTGCGGACCGGGAGACGCTGCATGGCGTGTTTCGTAAGAGCGACACCGAACTCGTACGGGGCATCCATCTGGTCAAGATCTTCATACAAAATGACTTCAGGATGGCCCCGATTCGGAGTTGCGCTGGCGAGGCTAAAGCTCTCAAGAAGATCCGTTGCAGTGATCACCTTTATAAGTCTGTCGATGGGAGGGCTGAACAAGTCGGTACCAGTCGATTGCTCAAGTTCGATGCCCATAGAGCCTGACGCGAAACGCAGTTCAGACATTATTTTTGCTGCCGTGCTGCGGTTCGGAACGACGACAAGAGCCCAGGAGGGCGAGGCTGATTCGAGTAGTGTTTTCCTGCAGGTCGTCTATGTCCTGACCATCAAAATACGAGAATCGGCGTACCAAATGACTACATGCGCCAAAAAGGACTTTCCGGAATTTGCAGGTGCGGCAACTAGAACGTTCATCTTGGTATTCACAAGACTCCAGAACACTTGCGTCTGAATGGCGTTGAATTCGTGATGGTGAGAAAGCCAGGCACTGAGCGCAGGCGGTCGTATCAAAGACACAGGGAGGAAACCAACGTCTATCCGTCGTACGTGGGATTGACAGGCGTCAGGCATAGTTAAATCATCTAGTGGGATCGAGAGTTCGTTGTCTGCCCCTAGCCACTTGTCGGAAACGAGTCGAACCGCAACCGACGGCGGCGGGGTGTCTGTAGATATGGAGATTGCAAACTCCACCTCAACAGCATCGGTTGATTCGCGGAGAGAGATCTGTTTCAACTGAATTATCGTCCTCCCTTCGTGGTCTTCGACCCACAACCAAAACGGCTCCACAGCTCCGTGGCGTTGATGGCTCCAGTCAAAGGCGCGCCTCACTGTGACGATGATCTTCAGTATATCAGGGCCAAGTGGACGCAAAGAATAATCCAGTTCAAGAAAAGGGAACTGTTTAGCAGCAGTGAGTAACGCTCGGCCTTGAAGTGCGTTCAGCCGGATAAGGTCTCCTAAGGCAGCGGCCGTCATAGTGGCGAGCTCGGCAGGGTGGTACTCTGTACGGGACTGCTCTAGACCGTATAGGATCTCCGCCTTCAAACTGAATTGTCTTAGCGGCTCTTCATAAGGCCACATACGTTTTTCGATAGCTTTGCACATCCCCATGAGCGCCGTTGCCGCGCTGGCCCATTTTTGGCTGATAGCTATCTCTAGCAGGGCTCGCATAATGCGACCACCATTTTGCGCGACGTATGCGGAGTCAGAGACTAATGCGAAATCTTGAATCGGGAGGTTGGAGATGTAGCTTTGCAAAAGTATGTTGACCTTTTCCTGGCTGGTGGCGATGAGCTTTTCTTGACCGGCGCCGGCCTTTCCCTGACCGACATTAACCTTTCCCCGACTGGAGCTGACTTTTCCTTGACCAGCGCTGTCCTTCTCCTGGATGTTATCAGGACTTCTCTGCGCCCTTGTTAAACATGCAGGCAGTAGAGAGGAAGTGCTTACTCACCCGTTCTACCTCACACGGAATATGTGATTTCAATTGCCCCAGTTCTCCTATTTCCGACTCTCTGAGTTGGATTTGATCAAACTGGGATGGATATCAATAACACGACCTCTAGGCCTTTGGAGGAATCACATACCTCCGTACTCTTGCTCAGCGTATCCAGGATGTCAGCTTGCGTCATCTGAGGCTTGAACGCCGTCTGGAAGGTCTCAATCGATTGATGACGGATATAGTACTTTGCAGCTATCCTCCCAACATCTTTGATCACAAATGTTTTGGCGTCATTGTCAAAGTCGATCATCGACAGGTTGGCCAGTTTGCGTGCTGCTAGTTCTATGAGCTCTGCTCGCCTGCGAACAAGCTGGGGATCGTCCAACAGTACTTCCCGTGAAATTCCTTCTGTGATGTTAACCACAGCACTCGAGCCTGTTAGTCTCCCTTACCATATTGCATCGGATTCTTACGCATCCGGACGAATAGGTATGTATAGCCAAGCCACCGCACACCTTCTGTGACGCTGGCTACAGTCCCGAGGGCGATCTCTCCATTCAGGGCGTCCACCATGCCTAATTGAAACCTATGAAAAGTTGAATAACCGGCGAGGAAACGAGAGGAACGTAGACCGACTGTGATTCGATCGGATTCTGAAACTCCTCATCAGAACGTTCATGGGCTTTTCGTATGGAAAATTCGCTCACCTGCGATGCAACGACGTTCAAGTAATGTGTCAGTTTATCTTCCGTTGTACAGATATACCCTTCACCACTACTTTCCAACCCGGGGCGGCCAGCTCGACCAAAGACTTGCAAGACATCCAGCACAGAAAGATCCACAAATGAACCCTTTCCGCTATCATAGACTTGGGTGCCCTTGATGACAACTGTTCCGTTTTGTGGGTGTCATCCAGCAACGTTGATTCAATACACACCTGCATGTGCAGGCAGGTTGACTCCCCATGCAAGGGTGGCGGTACAACACAGAACCTTGGGTAGCATGAGTAAACAGCAGGACGCACGAGATCGTCCGCACCTTGATCGCCCTCTCCCCAAACATCCTTTCCATCAGATTACGGTCGGACCGCAGCATTCCTGCATGATGGATGCCAAAGCCGTCGTCGAAGAGTTGCTTCATTTCCTTGTTGTGTGATTCGCCGATACTTTTACGGAACATGCCCCATCGTGGATGGTCTAGGCAACTGTAATCGTCCAGCGTACCCTCTATGGCAGCAGCCTCTTTGAGCGAGCGCGCCGCACTGACAGTCTCTTTGCGCGCATGGACAAACACCATCACCTGATGACCTTGGCGAACGAGTTCC
>JBBPKG010000003.1:76264-88218 GCA_038089115.1 Fistulinella cinereoalba | reverse complement strand
CAATACCTTTTCGAACGTGACGCGGTCAAGATTCCTTTTTGATTGTAGACTTCCGGGTTTGCCTTTGATGCCAATGAAGTGTTGCTCCAATGGAACTGGCCGGAAGGACGAGTCGAAGTAAAAGAGGCCAGCGTATCGAGACACACTAGACTGGAGTTAGTCATTGGTTCATCATATCTTTGAACTTGTTACAGACCTAAGGAATTCAGCAACGTCAATGTAATTTGGAAGAGTGGCGCTCAACCCCACAACCCGGATACCGGATTGGCTAGATTCTACCTATTCACGCTCTAAATTCATCATGCACCTGATCAAGCTACCGCTTACCTGACGTAGGGTCCGAGCGACAATGGTCTCGATCACAGCTCCTCGCTCTTCATTAAGAAGATGAACTTCATCTATGATGAGAAGTTTCAGTTTCTGCAATGATATGTCAACGATATCAATTGCTGGACTGAAAAGACACATACAGATGCGAGTTCCCCCTCGCCTAACGGTTTCCGAGTCACCACGTCCCACTTCTCAGGCGTAGTAACAATGATCTGAGTTTCGGCAATCTCAGCCTTCGTGAGTTGCATGTCACCTGGACAAAGTACAACTCTGTCACGGCGATCATGTCGAAAACACTAACCGGTCAGTTCCCTGACTAGTATCGACAACCACTTTAGCCGTTTTCGGAGCTTCTGGACAATCTCGGAAGCCAGGGCCTTCATCGGTGCTCTATACCCCTGTTATGACCGTAAAAGGTACTTCGCCATTAGACTCACACATATATAATCTTGAAGCTGTCCCGATCTATGGACGTGCGCAACGGTAGTCCAGGAGCACTCGTTGATCGATGTTGATCCAAGACACGCAGAATGGCCAACATAGCGACGTCCGTTTTACCCTTGTTTGCACGCGTCATCATCTCGTAGTGTGTCCGATCAGAGGACCGCTTACAGCACCAGTTGGAGCTACAAAACGTCGATAAGCGACCTACACGATCAATCCGGCTCGTGCACTCACCACAAACAAGCATATTTTCGTTTGTGCCGTATGCAGTAGGATAGACAATAGACTGTATCCTATTCAGAGACGCATACCCCTGGTAGTGATTCCAGTTTGCTGACGTCTGGACGAATGAAGCCGCGTACCGGGAACGAACCTCGAGCCAACTCGTCGAGCTTAGAAACGCGCACAAGACGCTCAGACTTTCGCGGCGGAACCGTCTTGGAAGGAGGTACGATGACCTCTTCATAATCCTACATCACCCGTCAAACGGGGGCCGCACATGATGTACACGAAAGGACCGACCTCATAATCGATCCTTCTCGTTCCGATCGGTAGCATATACCTGCTTCCGTACTGCGATAGTACGCTTCCGCCGCCAGTATTAGCCCAGGAGGTGTAGACATGAGGGAGCACCTCGGGGGCTTCTTCCTGAGAGACGTGAGCGTTCGATGTGTATGGAGGGTGAGGACACTCACCGCTGTTCTAGTGAACAAGGGGCGGGCAGCATTCGCCCGGAGCGTGTCGTCGATGCGACGCCTGGCGTCGTCTGGCGCAAAGCTCACCGGTACACCTGCCGACAAGGCCCATTACACCACATGAGAACACGGACCGAGAAGACGGCCTTACCCAGCGAGTGAGACGCGCCGCCCACATCCCTTCCCGAATCCAGATAACGAGAGAGCTACAGCAGGCCGGTATCTAATAGATGGATGACACCGCACGGAGAGCGAATGCGCTTACCTCGCTCGCAGACGACCGCCGCGACTCCATGAGTTCCGCCACCAACTCGATCTGGTCAAAGCCCACCAACTCGGCGAGCTCGCCTGAAATTGCGTCGTCCGTGCGGGCGCTGGAGAGCAGATCCACTAGATGGTGCAACGCTTGGCGCGGGCCGGGTTTCCTACCCAGGGATGTCAGGCCGCGGAGAGGTAGTTTCGGGGGAGGACACACTGAAGCATGCTCTGATAGACGGCCTTGACCACGGGTGACTCGGTGTCCCCGGAGAAGACGTCGAGGACGGTGGGCCACGACTCGGTGCTGGGATCCTCTTCGGGGGCTTGTAACACGTCACCTACGCGTTCACGCTTTCAATACGTGTATTTCCAACGTGGCAGGTAGCCACGTACCATCCTGGCTAAATGTCTTGGGACTGATGTCTCGTTAGCATCGATGGATCTGTCGAGGGCTCCCAGACGATGTACCTGGTCCACTCTGCGAGGGCTTGTGCAGTTAATTCGGAGCCCGTGCTCCGAGAGGCTATCAAGGCGTCGAGATAGTTTGCAAAGTCGGTCATCAGTCGATCGCGGCAGGAGGTGTTGTTTATCTTGGCAAAAGTCGTGTACCACGGCTGCCACGTGGGAAGCGCCTCACAAGGTTGCAATGATAGCCAGTCAATGGCATTCACTGATGGTAGTCACCCAATCCCCCAAAACAGATCAACCAGTATCACATCCTGAAAATAATCTCCCGAGATAGCTCTGGCCCAAGCGCACGTATACAACCCACAATCTCCTCGCGCGTATAATCGTCCTTCCACCCCATGGACATCTACACTAGTCATTAGCCAAAAAACGGAGAACATGGCCGATCCTCACAGTCACAGGGATCAACGACACGGCGTGATCTTGGATCGAGTATAGCGATCTTGCCCCGTTCGCTAGTGCTACTTCGTCTTTGACACCAGTGTCTACCATCGCTCAGCACATACACGTTGCCGAGTCAAGATTCTCACCTTTGGTGTCGTCCGGACGCATCAAGGAGTGCTCCGGCTGCGAGAACGTCGCATAATGATATTTGTCCAACAACGGTGCGCAATCCTGGAGAGGGTGCCATGTAAAATCCTCCTAGCGAGGGGCTCGTCAGACATCCACCTCCATACTATAGTACACACCGGATCGGCGAGGAAAGAGGGCGCATAGTCCGCCTTGTACCTCATCTTTTGGCACGAATGGATGTAGAACCCTGAGAAACCCTATGAGCAAACAAAGAGACCGGATCGAACAGCACAACCCATATAGAGCGCATCCACCGAAGGTACGCCCGCATCGTGTATCTCCCTTGCGAGGGCCGCCTCCCGAAGTGCACTGAGCTGGCGCGCCGTCAGTCTTTCAAACATACAGCGGCGGCGATGCACACACCCTGCCCAGCGAATGTCTCTCCCACCGGACATCATACATGAAATACACACTCGACACGCACCCGGGCAGTACGTCCACCACTCCCACCGCGATCAGCTTCCCATCCACCCGGTACATCTGATGATACGACCCATAGTGCGTCGGCAGGTGTGTCGGCGGCGGCGCCGAATAGGGGATTGGTTCTCGCTTCGTTCATCAACAAATGACCACAGAGGAACAAGAGAGGCACACACCACGAGGGGGGACTGCACCAAGAACCGCCGAAACGACCGCGGCGTGTTGTCCTCGTCCTTGTGGACCTGTGTCTGATACGCGACAAAGAGCGCATACTTTTCGTCCGTGTATGACGGCGGCTCGAGCGTCACCTGAGAATCATGCCGGGCCGTCTCGCCAGCAGACAAAAACGCCCGCTCTAAGCTGTGAAGCGCAGACACCAGACAAAACGCCTGCGAACCCTTTTGGTTGCCCTTGTCCACGGTGTCCTCCAAGTCGCCCTGGCGCACGAAACGGTTCCACCTTGAGATATATGAGGACACGAGCGCCGATGGCACGCTGCTTTCTCACCTGTTGACCAGTTTTCGATGGCTGCGCGTTGGTTTGAAGGCGAGCGCGTCGAGCCTGTCGAGAGATCTACCTCGGAAGACGCGAACGAGCGTTGTACACACCTGATCGTGTACTGCGGGCAGCAGGAGCGACGGAGATCGGGAGCGTAGCAATACGACCCGGACCGTCTCCATCCGCGATCGATCAACTTTTGGTAGGCCTGTTCACAGTGGGTGAGACGGCGATGGAGGATTCGGTGCGTTGACTGACGCCACAGGACAACTGAGACGCGATGAGGCCAGCCTTTCTGACATTGGTCTCTGCCGAGCTTCTCTGGCCCGACGGTGCACAATAACCACAGGTAGAAGATCCTGGACCCAAAGGAACGCCAACGGATATCATCTAGGTGATGGTGGATGACAAGAGCCGAGCCACCTATCCACGGATTACATATGCATACATGTGTACTAACCCCAGCCGTCCCATCGACCATACTTTCTATACTCTTGCAGAACCAACTCGCGACCGCCCCTTTTCTCCCTCTCCCGTTCCTTGCCTTTACCCTTGTCTGAAAGAGAGGTAACAGAGGAGACGCTCGAGGTCCGTTGACGGGACGCCGTCGGCGGGGATCCAGCCACTGCTTGGGAGGGGGGCAACGCAAGCCGATACCACCCGCCGCTATAAGTGAGAACGATGAGCTGATACTCACCTGCGACGTCAATCCAGCCGACGACACACTTTTCGTCCGCGGCAAGGTCGGTGTGCGACGCGCGGACAGTGGACGTGGTGGAGAGGGACAGATGGGCGGCCTGAGTAGGTATCCGATACTGGGCGTAGGACCACTCAGAGTCAAAGTACTTTGGCAAGGGCAAGTATGGCGTGAATGGCGAGAGGGACGACTGGCGGTTTCTGCGTGAACGGTAAGCTGGCGGGGCAGACGAAACGGTGGACGTACGAGGCTCCGGAGGAGACGAGGGAAAAGACGTGCACGGTTCCTTTGTCGCTCCATACGCCGAGTTCGTTCTCATCGGGTCGGAAGGCGACGCCGTATATCTCCGCAGCGTCTGCGCCCCTGCGGAATTCGCGAAGTAGCTTCCCAGAAGAGGTGTCCCATATACGGACGAGGGTGCCCCTGGCGGAAGTGGTGGCCAGGAGGCGACCGGACGGGGGCAATGAGAGGGTGGTGAGAGCGGACTCGTGGGCGGCGATCATGGAGACGGGGTGCTTGAGCGGGGGCGGGGGTGGCTTGGACGGGGGCACGGAGGGCGGGGGGCCGAGGGGGGTGGGGGGTGGACAGGGGGGGAGGTGGAGGAGCTGGACGTGGCCGATCTGCCTGCCGGGGATGGCGAGGAGGGTGGCATAGGGTGCGGTGGCGATGGCGAGGATGCCTGGGCAGGGTGAGCGGGGACGGGGGTCGTCGGGGGAGGCGCACCTCGTGGGTTGTCGCAGGTGTCGTACTCGGCCTTTCGGAGGACGGTGTTGCGGACCTCGAAGAGGACGACGCGGCGACGGAGGGCGACGGCGAGCCAGCCGCGCCTGCAGACGATGCCGCGGACGCGCTCTCTGAACTCGAGCTCAGCGGCCTCTGAGGCGGAGGCGTCGTCCCAGAGGATGACCTTGTTCGGGGGGTAGAGGGGGCTGGGCCCGCCGCCGAGGAGGAAGAGGAGGGAGGATGTGTGGGAGGGGACGACGGCGGCGAGGGTGCCGGCGGAGAACTCTGTGGGCGGGTCAGCGCGGGGGGGGTGGGGTCGGGGGACACGTGCCTCGCTTGCGGAGGAGGGCGAGCGGACAGGCCTGGTAGACGGCGAAGCCGGCGGGGGTGGAGGCGGTGAAGATGTGGCAGTCGGGGTCGAACTGGGCGTTGAATATCTGGACGGGGCTCGTGGGCGTGATCGCGTGTCGGGCGAGGTTCATGGGAGGAGGAAGAGTCGTGCCAGTGCCTTCTGGATTAGGAGGCGACTGATAGATATCTACGGACAAGATGATACATGGACAACTACATGTACTCGACGCTCGGTCAACCTCGCGCGGCGGCCGGGGCGTACGACGCGGCGTGATACGGGTGGTGGGCGTAGGCGGCGCGGTCGTTGGTGTCGTCCCAGGCCTTGGGGGGCCGGAGGCCGACGCCGACGAGCTGCTGGCGGGCGGCCTTGAACTCGAGCTCCTCTGCCTGGTTCTGGGCGACGAGGGCGGCCTTTGCCTCCGCCTGGCGCTGGAGCTCTGCCTCGGACTCGTCGGAGAGGTAGTCGGTGAAGGCGCCGTCGGAGATGACGGTGGCGTCGGAGAGGGAGCCGCGGGAGCTGCCGCTGTCGCTGCTGCTCTCGGAGGCGGTGGAGACGTCGAGTGCGGCCATGGCGGCCTCGAGGGAGCTGCCTAGGGATGTCTGGGAGGCGGAGGCGTACTGGAAGGCGGCGGGGAGGGCGGGGCGGGAGGCGGAGTGGCGGCGGGGGAGGGAGTCGTGGTCGGGCTGTCTGCGGACGGAGGGGGGGCGGGAGCGGTCGCGGGTGGAGTCGGTGTAGGTCTGGCGGCGGGCGAGGGGCGCGGGGGCGCACTGGGGCGGGGGCCGTCTGGGCTGGGAGGTGGTGCTGTTGCGGCGGTCGAGGGAGGGGGACGGCTGGGTGCGGGGGACGGCTCCGCGCGCGAGGATGGCGTCGAGGACGGCCTTGATCTCTGTGGGCATGGGGATGCTGTGCACGATGCTGACGGTGGGCCAGTCGGCGGGCTGGATGAGACGGAGCTCGGCCTGGGTCGGGGGGCGACAGCAGCCGGGCCAGCCGGAGTTGGCCTGCCTCGGGTTGGCGCGGGCCCACTGGGTGCGGGTGAGCGTCGGGCACGATCGGGGGTGGCCGGGCGCACCTTGCAGTAGCCACAGCCGTTGAACGACTTCACTGTGCGTCCGTTGGCGGGTCTCTGCGCGGGGAGGGACGGGGGGACGGACCTTCGGCGTTTTTGAGGTGGAGGACGTCGATGCGGGCGTGGTTGGCCCGGTTGGAGCAGATCTCGCGGAGATGCGGGCAGCTGCGCGGGTCAGCGGCGGGGCGGCGGGCGACGGGGCGACGGGCTGCTCACCGGGCGGCGCTGGGCTTGAACACCTTGCACATCGGGCAGGGCATCGCGCCCGCGTCGGCGCAGGCGTGGTACTGGTAGCACATGCGGGCTCTTCGCTCAGATCCCTTCTTTATATGTACCCCCCTCCTAAATAGGCCCCTCCTCCTCCCCCGTCGACAATGGGAAAGTCCCACTCAAAGCTCTCCCCCGACCAGCTCGCCGATCTCCAGAAGAACACTTACTGTAAGCCTTTTCGCGTCCCCGGCCCCGGCCCCGCTCACCACCCCAGTCGACAAGCGCGAACTACAGCATTGGTCGCTCCTCTCCACCCCCGCCCGCACCCGCTGACTCCCCCCAGGTACAAGGGCTTCCTCAGGGACTGTCCCTCCGGCCAGCTCGACAGACCCGAGTTCCGTCGCATATACAAGCAGTTCTTTCCCTTTGGCGACCCCGGCGAGTTCGCCGACTACGTCTTCAACGTCTTCGACGAGAACAAGAACGGCACCATCGACTTCAAAGAGTTCATCTGCGCCCTCTCCGTCACCAGCCGCGGCCGTCTCGACGAGAAGCTCAAGTGTGCGTCCCCATCCCCCCATCGGCCCCGCTCACATTCCCTCAGGGGCATTCCAGCTCTATGACATCGACAAGGACGGCTTCATCACCTATGACGAAATGCTCCAGATCGTCGCCTCCATCTACAAAATGACCGGTCAGATGGTCAAGCTCCCCGCCGACGAGGACACCCCAGAGAAGGTCCTCTCTTTCTCGTCATTCCCACCCTAGCTCATCTCCCCCAGCGCGTCGACAAGATCTTCAGACACATGGATCGAGATAAGGACGCAAAACTTACTTTCGACGAATTTGTACAAGGCAGCAAGCAAGATCCGACTATAGTCCAGGTAGGCCTCCCGCATGATCCTATCTCCCCCCTCGTCTCATGTGATGCCCCCATTTCAGGCCCTCTCCCTCTACGATGGCCTAGTATAACATCCCGTAAATCCCCTGCCCCCCGTACGTTACCGCATCACTGCTCGCGAAGCACTCTCATGTAGCGCTATCTCCCTCTAATCTCCCTCCCCATCTTCCCTCTTATGTACCTCTTCCCCTGTGTAGCACTACTTTCTTGCGTCCAGATGCTCCCATAATGTACCATCCTCATCTCGGTTCCATCTTGCCGTACTTGTTCAGAATCCTCCCCTCCATCTCTTCCCCCGCCCACACATACAGTCCCTCCGCAAACTCTAAATTGTCCCTCTCCGCCTTGAACAACTTCACATAATCCTGCGGCTGCCCGCCCGCACCGTTTCCCATCCCTGCGAATGGCGACATCGTCATATCACGCGCCCCATCACCCCCTGGGTTCCGTCACTATTAAACTCTGAGCTAGTTCGCACAACGCACCGTTATCGCCACCAAAGATCAGGCGGTATAGCCCGTTTAATCCGAAAAAGTTGAGGAAATACCACGACAGCGACGACACCCACCGCACGTCCATATCCGGCGTATCGATGCCACGCTGCAGCATCGACTTGAACCCCAGCGTCAGCGGAAACGGTAGCTTGACTAACACCCCGCTCAGCAATAACACCACGTCAGACCAAACAACGCACTGAGCACAAACCCCTGGAAGAAAAAGTTGATCCAGCCCATGATCACCATCTGCGGCACCATCATCACCATCTGCGTCTTCATCCCCGCCATCATGCCGTCCATCGCCGCCGGGTCCGCGAACGGGTTCGACCCGGAGAGCCCCGAGTCTCCTTTCGGCGGCCCGTCCTTGAGATACGTTCCCGCCTTGAACGCCTCCGACAGGCTCTGCGACATCGTCTTGTAGTACACCGGCGGTATCGGCGACTTGGCCGACGTCGCCCGGAGGATTTGCGATCGGACAAGTACCCGTCTGACCGGCATATTCGGACCACGTCAACGGAGCACACGAGACACGTACTGCTCTCGGAGTGCCGCGCGCGTCAGCTTCTTGGGCGCAGACTGCAGCAGTAAGACGACGTAGTGCCGCAGCACGCCCACCAGAATCTGAATCCCAAAAAGAAAAAAAAAAAAAGTGTGACGGATTGGCCAAGCCCAGTGGCGTGCCACTTACCATGACGAGCGTGATGGGGAACAGCACCCAGTCCCGTATTTGCGGGTCGAGATAGAGCGAGAGCCTGTGGACCCGCCGTTAGTACACCACCGGGAGCGCCATGGCAGACACGGACGACATGACGACAATACCTGCCAACCTAGCGTGGGTGGGAAACCGCGCCGCAGCGCCGCTTCCCCTCACCACTCCACCACGACGCACGATGGACAGCCCGACCGCGCTCTTCGACACGTACGAGCAGGACTTTCGCCAGATCATCGACAGCGTCCGCGCCAAACTCGACGGCGACGGCAAGGATGACCGTGGAGGTGAGCACCCGTACATATTGCCCGTCCGCACGCCAAACACCCGCAGCAGAACAGCGCCGCGCCGCACTCAGGCGGGTCGAGATGGAGCTCGACGAGGCAGACGAGATGGTGCGTACGGTCTCCAATCCCTCCCGCACTCACTCACCCCCCCTTAGATCTCGCAAATGGAGATCGAAATCCAGGGGATCCCCCAGTCCCTCCGGCCAGCGTACCATGCCCGCCTCAGGACCGCCAAAGCCGACCTGATCCGGTTCAAAAAGACGTCCAAGGACCTGCACGCACAGGCCTCCCGCGCGGACTTGCTCGCGCCCGGCCGCACCGGCACGCCCACCTCGGACGAGCCGTACGGCGCCACGAGCGACCGTACGCGCCTCCTCGCCGGCACTGCGACGCTCGAAGATGGGACTCGCCGCCTGCAAGAGTCCCAGCGGATCGCGCTCGAGGCCGAGGACCAGGGCGCGGAGATTCTCATGAACCTCCGTGCCCAGCGCGAGCAGATCGAGAATTCGAGGGATACCGTGAGTCGTCCCCCGCTGATTCGACTCGGAGCGCGCCATTCATTGCCCCCAGCTACGCACAGCAGATACGGCAATAGACCGTGCGTCGGGGACGCTCAAGAAAATGATCAGGCGGTAAGTTCAGTGCGTTTGGCGCCTCCCGCTAGACCCCACTTTGACGGTGGTCTAGGATGTACCAGCAGCGTGCGGTGACCGCGGCGATCATCGTCTTGCTTGTCCTCCTCATCGGAATCATCATTTGGGAAAAACTTTTCCGCTAGAGCCCTTTTTCTTTGTTATTTATGACACAGTTACAGATCCATGGGACAGCATATTTATCTGTTTTGCATACCAGTTTCCACCTCGTCGGCACCTACCATTTCTGTTAGTGCGGTCTGCATGCCGACATTGGTCCACTCTTAGCATCATGTTTGTGGTGTCGTAAAACTTGTCCATTTACGAAGCCGCCAAAGGGCATGCCGCTGAGCATGCCAACGGAATATCATGCCCCGCGATTCACATCATCCCCCTAGTGATTAGGATCTGGATCTCCACATTTCAAATCGTCAGCTGGATACAATCACATCAAGGAACCTTGCTCTTGCTGCTCATCCCGGATGGCACTGGAAGAGAACGACGCGGACGCCGTGCCTGTCGGCGTCAACGGGTTCCGAGACTCGCATCCCGATCCGCGCATAATCAGTGGCATGCGACGGTGCGTGCGTATGTTCTGGCTATCGTGTCTGGGACCCCTTGTCTCGTGTATCAGCCCGAGGGAGGGGCACCTGCCAACAAAAACCGCGGGCCTGTGCTGAATCTTGCTGTGTACGCACGCGCTTTTGTGTCACGAAACCTTTCTCTATGCCCGAGTTTTGCGAGCTCAAGGGCACCGATGACAAAGCATCTTGGTCCATGTCAAAGGACAACCAATGGATGACATGTTGCCATGCAGCTGCGCGCGCCCATCTCCCCACTGGAAGGTGTTCCTGGCCATAGTTGGCTCGTAGGCGCTCAGTTGCCAAATCAATCCCACGATAAGAGAACTTGGACCAAGAGGCGCACTGAGAATGGCTGCTGGAGCAGGTGCGACGACATAAATAAATAACTGTGCATCGTGATGCAAGGGCCACCTGCGCAGTATCACTGCGTCCGGTATCCGCTGAAAAAGGCGCTGTCAATAACATACGGATGGCGGAAGCAGTCTATAATTAATCCTGCTCTCTCCCGGAAATAAATATTGGACAGTCATCCGCAAAGGCAGAGTTGCGCACCGCATTCGACGACGATGCTTAGAAATCGGACTTTCATTGGTACCAGATGTCAAATCGAGTAAATAACACACTGCGGAAGGAAGGAAACAATGACACGACAATTCACCTCTAGACACCAGGGGGCTACATAGCCTGTCCGTATTCATGCGCGCCCTGTTCTCCTTGTCTTTGATACTGATGGTGTGGATCCCCGTATGATGCGTAGTCATAAGCGTATGCGGGCTGTGCATAGTGACTCGGATAGTCCTGCACATCGCGAGCAACCCCCGCCGGCCCGTCATTTGGTGACCGTACAGAGGCTACTCTGCCTTGATAAATATCGTAGACATCGCCGACGTAGTTCTCTGGCATCCCTGTATGACCATAAGTTCCGGGCTGCCGGTAAGAGATAGGAGCTGCGCTGGCAGGGAGGTTGACTTGACTGCTGTAGTCATCGTCGTACGCGTAGTGTTGCGAGGGCTCCTCGTCAAAGGTAGCCGTAGAGGGGTTGTACTGTCCATATGAGCCTGATGACGCGTTGGAATAGCCCCCGTTGTATGCTGGCATGGGTGGGTACTCTGGGTAGTCAGCACCTGAAGGGTTCGTGTGGTAACTTGGCGCCACGCTCTTGGTATCAGAAGGATAGTGATAATCGTTGGTGTAGGGACTCGGAGATGGTCCTCGCTTTGCCATGGACGCCGCGTCGTCGTCGTCGTCGACGGAAAGGTTCGGGAGTGTGGGTTGTGGAAGGGGCTGAGCGATCATCTCACCCTTCTTGTTCTTCAGATGTGAAAAGTCGCCCATAGCTTCCTTCTTAGCAAGTGCAGCGGCCTTGGCCAACCGCGCCTTGTTGCGGCGTTTAATGACTTCGGCGATCCGCTGATAACAACTTAGTCACGAGTAAACCCAGCGACGTCTATAACTCACTTTGTCCACTTTGTGGCAGACATATTCCTAAAGATGTATGTTAGCAAATGTTCTTCGGGTGATAGGTAAAACATACTTTCAAGTTCCCTTGAATGTAGCAGAGGAGCGGGATATAACAGATACCGGCGATGATCAGTAGAAAGAGCGAG
>JBBPKG010000003.1:8223-60044 GCA_038089115.1 Fistulinella cinereoalba | reverse complement strand
GATATATTCACGCCTCACTTGGTTGTTCGCCCAAGTGGAAAAGCCAGATCGTTCGACTTTGGTACCAAAGATGTCAGTGGTCAAAAATCAAGGGTTCAGGTTGGCTATCCAGATATGCGATCGTGCCATTCACTCACATGAGGCAGATCCTTGTAGCACTTGCTTCGAACGCGCTAGAAGTTTACGATATCCCACCACCTTCAAAATCAAAAGAAGAAGTTCCTGAAGCTCACCGAATTTATTCACTCGACATACCGGGACACCGAACTGATGTGCGAACGCTTTGTCTAAGCTCTGATGATCAGTTGCTAGCATCTGCGTCCAATGGTGGGTTCGTTGAATGAGTCGATCAACATGGCTTTCATATACCCTGCAGGCACGGTCAAGCTGTGGAACGTCAAGACAACAGCATGCGTTCGGACTATGGATTGCGGCTACGCCATTTGCAGCACTTTCTTACCAGGAGATAGACATGTCTGCTGTTTATTTGAGCATCTCGCCACTTTCTCACACAACACATAGCTTGCTGTGGGCACGAAGTCAGGCGAACTTTTGATTTACGACCTTGCCTCGTCCCGTCTCATTGATACAGTCAATGCCCATTCCTCCACTGTGTGGTCGATGCACACCAGGCCGGACGGGAAAGCTCTTGTGACTGGAAGTGCCGATAAAGAGGTCAAATTTTGGGAGTTCAACTTTGATATAAAGCCAGAGGATGAGGTGATACAAATCCTTCTCCATGTCAGGTTACCATGCTAAACTCAAATGTGCCTGTAGAGTCAACCCAAGAAATCATTGGGTCTAATACACATGCGTACACTCAAGATGTCTGATGATGTTCTGTCCGTTAGATATAGCCCAAATGGCAAACTTCTTGCCGTGTCTCTCCTGGACTCAACGGTCAAAATTTTCTATCAAGATAGTCTTAAGTTCTTCTTGTCGTTATATGGACATAGGGTATAGTCCTGGGGCAATCACCTACATGTGAATACTAACATACATATTGCACATAGCTGCCAGTCGTTGCGATGGATATATCAGACGACTCCAAATTGATCGTAACGTGTTCTGCAGATAAGAATGTCAAAATCTGGGGTCTTGATTTTGGAGACTGTCACAAGTCCATATTTGCCCACGAAGAAGGCATTACGCAGGTTCTGTTCGAGAAGAAATCCCACTACTTTTGGACAACAGGTAAAGATAGAATATTGAAATATTGGGATGGCGATAAGGTAGCTTTGTCCTTGACGCCCTTCCTCTTCACACCCTGACTCGCTACTACAGTTCGAAAACATTCAGAAATTTGACGGACATCACAACGAGATCTGGGCTCTCGCGGTTAGCCACCATGGCAATCTCGTGGTGACTGGGTCTCACGATAAGTCCATCCGCGTCTGGGAGAAGCTAGACGAACCAGTAGGCCGGTTTCCATTCTTGGGCTATGTTTTCTGACGATGTTTCAGTTATTCCCGGAAGAGGAGCGCGAACGGGAACTAGAGCATCTTTACGAGGACGACTTGGCGGAAGCCCTAAACCGACCGAATGGTATGGTTGGACAAGAAAACGCTGGTACTACCGAAGTTACTACGGTGACCAAACAGACCATGGAAACACTCATGGCTGGGGAACGTATTATGGAGGCGCTCGATCTTGCAGATAACGAGCGGACTGCATTCCGAGATTTTGAAGAACAAAAAGCGCGAGCAGCCACTCTGGAAGCAGCTGGTCTGCAACCACCGCCTCGTAACCCCATTCTTGCTGCGCTAGATTTAGAGCCAGATGCCTATGTTCTGAAAACAGTGGAAAAGATCCCTCGCACTGGGTTATATGACGCATTGC
The DNA here is from genome assembly GCA_038089115.1 of Fistulinella cinereoalba. Classification (NCBI taxonomy): domain Eukaryota; kingdom Fungi; phylum Basidiomycota; class Agaricomycetes; order Boletales; family Boletaceae; genus Fistulinella; species Fistulinella cinereoalba. The sequence continues at coordinate 58,205 of JBBPKG010000003.1, read as the reverse complement.
TGGTACTTCCATTTGGTAAAGTATTGTCTTTGATGCAATATCTAGACATCTGGGCGAAAAAGGTGCGCTTCCGTGGTATTTCAAAGTTTGCCATACTCACTCTGAGCTATTATCAGGGCCAGAATATCGCACTTATTTCCTACATCACGTTCTTCCTTCTCAAAACACATCATCATCAAATCGTGGCCAATCGGATCATGCGAACAACGTTGATTCCAATGAGAATGCACTTGAGAAATGCTCTCAGACGCGAGAAAGACACGGTCGGATACAACCTGGCCGCGTTGCAATACATCCACCGCAAAAGTGAAGCAGAGAGGATTGCAAATTTTATTGAAAAGGAAGATTTTGACGAATCCAAGATACGCGAGGCAATTGCTGAGGGAAAAAAGAGAAAGCGGGTGAACATCAGAGCGTGATGCGTTTTACACGCGGCGAGATCTATGTATGTGGATTACAAATCTAGAAGTACATCGTGATCATCCTCTATGCAACTTTAGGACCCCAAAGTTCCTCGCTCCTGCAAGCTAGTGTTTCAGTATCGTTGCTTAGGTCGTTTATTGCTTGCATATTTACCAGTCTTCAGGATCAGTTGCACGACGCATCTGTACTGTCGTGACGCCCTGCTCTAGTGATGCCAACTCTGCAAAGGCTGCCTGCGTGAGGTCAACGTGCCTGGAACCCTTTGCACAACCGGCGCAACTATCGACCACTCTCACGAATGTGCATCTAGCGGTGTCTTTGCAAACTAAAGGGAGTTGGCAATAATATATTTGCAAAGATATCCACTCACGCTCGAGAAAGGTGAAGCACTTGGGTTTTTCTGACCAGCCGTCCAAAGTGAGAGCTGCAACGAATGATTGATCCTTTCTGCGGTTAGTAACTGGCTCGACCCGTGCTGGCTTCACAGTACCGTGGGTGCCCAATTTGGCGCGGTCCAGCAACTCGGGTTGAGAAGGTCATGTCCAGTATACCTTAACTCTAAAGTCAGACGCACATCTCAGACAAATGAACTCGTCAAACCAAGTAATGGTTACAGGTTCAGGACTCCCGATACCTATGAGACCCTTTGTAAACTCGGCCAGTGTTTTGGCGGCAGATGACAAGGTGCGCTCCGCAGAGGAATCCTTGGCGTCTCCCGGCGGACGCTTGAGTGCGCTTCTGGAGTGGGTTCCAGAAGTAGTCGGTGAGGTGATCCCTTGAAGTGCAGCGGGAGATCTGCGGTACTTGTAACGTAGGTTTGTCACCATGACGGGCTCCCAGCCATCCCGAGGATCGAATTGGTATGATTCTGCTAAGGAGTGTGAGTGACCCGGCGTGACTCTGGTCCGGGTGGTATTTGTGGCTGCTCCACCGACCAGCGGCGTCAGGGTCAAAATAAAAACAAGGATACGCGCGGCGAGGTGCATGATGGAGTGGAGCTCTGGTTCATCTGGACAGGGCACATAATGGTGCGTCGCGTCAGAGTCACGTGATACACGTGATACAGATTTTCTGACCAAGCCTAGGCGGAGTAAGAAGCGGTGTCAAAGCAGACAAGGCCCATCTGTCGAGATCACTGCCTTGGCCTGGATCGCTCACACTTTGACTATGCCAGTCGATACTTCAAAGGTCCCCCATGTCTCGCGGCGGCAATTCCGAAAAGTATCCACCGAGGAAGAGATAGAGTTTAAGCGTGCTCGTGGCGAAATATCATGCGCGGAATGCAGAAGGTTTACTTCCTAGTGCTGTTCTTTGTCTTGGCGCTTCACATGTCATTTCAGATTAAAGCTCAAGTGCGACAAGAAACTACCTTGTGGCTCCTGTGTACGTAGAGGGTGCCCCTCAATATGTCCCAACGGTGTGCTACCCCCCTCGGTCATCGGAACCCATCGACTCTTTAACTTAGATTGGCTCCCTAGGCAGTCTATCGACCGGGACAGGAGCTCGGTATGTACCTAATAGTGTATAGAGAGCACTGGATCACCAACTTCTAGGCCCAGTTTTGTCCTTGCCGACACGGAACATCTACATCGCAAGATCGGGGAGATGGGCCATCGAATACGTTCCCTCGAAGATGCCTTGGCTATATTTCAAGCGGGGGCCTCTGAAGATGTGCACCCTTTGTTAACTGACGAATTACTGGCCATCAAATATGGGCTCGAGGCAGCCCCTAGGGAAACCTTGTTGGATCAGCAGTCTGTCCCGATAAGTGGCTTGGGAACCCTCACCATCACGGAACGGGGAGACTCTAACTATTATGGTCGCACGGCGGGTTCCGAGGTGAAGCATCTCTCGCCCAACAAAGACAGCAGAACTGATGACGCTCCAAACCTGCAGACTCTCTTTTTAGTATGTCTGTTTGATTGTGTACATCGCCTCCTAATATCTCGCTTAATAGGCCGGCGCAGAACTGAGTGGCAAGGACCCGGAATGTTCTTCTCCCGATGACAGTCTACCTCCGGTATCGTCTGAAATCAGCCGCTTAGTTTCAATGGCCCCCTTCAATCACGCAGGCATCAGTGATGAGAGCAGGCGGAACGAAATCATGGATACATTGCTCAATATTCTCCCCGAGTATCCGCGTGCCACCACTTTATGCGAGACTTATTTGGAAAACAGTGCATGGATGTTTCGGCCAATTTCACGCGAGGAATTGATTGATGATGTTCTAGCGCCTGCGTATGCCGCTGCACAGCAAAGGAAGACAGAGGCTTCCGAGGTCAAGAAGGAAATTTCTCCGCACGCTCTGGCCGTTTTATACTGCGTTTTCGCCCTCGGCGCACTCACGGACCTCACACTTCCCCCTTACAATAGTGAAGCTGAAAATTTTTTCCACCTCGCCCGCTTGGCGTTGTCGTTGCAGCTCGTTTATGACCTACCCACTATCCAAACTTTACAAGCCTTGTGTCTGATGTCATTTTACTATGCAAATCATGGGCGGCATCCTACGCTCGACTGCGCTTGGTCCGTTATGTCAATGGCGAATAAGCTTGCGCAGAGCGTGAGTTCTTAGTGTACCAGCCGAGCGACGCTGATTTAAATCGATAGATGGGCCTACGTACGTCATTGTAGCTGAAGCCGACTAAGTCCTCATCGGTACTTAGATCGCGACCCTGCGCGCTTCAATATGTCACCGAAAGCCATTCAACGACGTCGGTCCCTCTTTTGGGAACTCTTGACAGCTGACATGTTTCATGTAAGTATCTTAACGGCTGGATTGTCGACGCGTGCTCACTTGAGTAGAGCCTGACTCTGGGGCGCCCACCATCGATCAGTCTGTCGTATGTCGACTGTGAATTCCCAGAAGATGACACAGAATGTATCAACAGCAAAGGAGAAATTGACATGGGCTGTGGGTCTCTATTCGTGCGATGATTACCTCTTGCTGAACAGGTCTTCTAGTCTTCCATTGGAAGTACTCTTTTACGAAGGATGTGTTCATTCCGGTGCTCGAGACTACGCTTACCGTGACACCTCCGACCTATGAAGCTATATTAGAACTGGATCGAAAAGTTCGGGAGAAAGTCCTCCCTCCGTCGTTGAATTTGTATCGTTCTAGTTCCATCGACGAATACACTACGCCAACCGCCTACGTCCGGGGTCGGATACTATTCCAGTTTAGGACCACCAGTATGGTATTTCAGCGTCGGCTCTGCTCCCCTCCACTTATCGCTCGCCTTAGCAATGTTATACATACACCGCAGTTTCTTCGCACAAGCTGTGCTGGATTTTCCCGCCAATCCACTCCGCAGCCCCTTTGCACCATCTTTTCTTGCCGCCTACCGATGCGCTTCGGGAATCATAAAGACCACTGCTATGAATCTTCAGAAACATGGCGAACTGTTTGCTCGCTTTTGGACGGTGTGGAACCACTTGTTGTCTGCTACGGTCAGTCAGACCACCTACGTCTTTGCATGGGCTCATTCATCGTTAGATTATCGTCGGATCTATTGTTACGAGGGCGCCATCTTCTACGATGGCACCTGCTGCCCAGCTAGAGCTTGATCTAGCATTAAGCCTATTCAGGAACGGTGCGATTATGTCTCCTCGCGCAAAATCGGGATTGGTAAGTTGGCCTGACGCCGGTGAAGTGCCCCGTATTACGGTACAAGTTGATGACAACCGTCTAGGCTGTGCTTATGCACTTGAAAGTCAAAGCTGATCAGGCACGGGGGCAAATACCTGTTAATCAGACTGCTTCTGCTGCACCCGGTCCTGGAACACTTCTCCCAGAGACCGGTGTCGACGAGCTCGCCGTTTTTGGTGGTCAGACACAGGTTCTAGTCAGCAAAATTCTGTCGAAGCAAGCGAAACAAGCTCGTAGAAACCTCCGGAATACATCTCCTTCGTTACCGACCAGTTCAGCGAGTTCTCCAGCCGTGTCGGAGGACAGTCATACGTATTCAGATCCCGTGCCTGAAGTCCACCCATCACTTGTGGAATACTTGACAATGCTCCCGCCGCCTGAGCTGTCCAGTCCCTCAGCAACCCATCCTGCCTCTTTCTCTAGCCAATACCAGTTTGGTCCCAAGCCCTCCTTCCAGCTCGACATGTTTAGCAATGCTAGTCTCCTGCCTGACATGACTTCCCCATCGCCATTATCGTCTCAGCAAGCCCAACAGGTGTACTCATCCACACCATTGCCCCCGGTTTTCGAGGAGCAGTTTTCGAGAAACTTTGCTGATACCAACTTTTTTGGACCATCGTCAGCCGAGGCTATGGACAATAGCTTCAATAATCTGGGACTATTCGTTCCCGGGGAATCTGGCATGGACGAGAGGTGGGCAACGTTAATGCAAGAGATGTTGGATCAACCTATTTCATGAGATACGTTGTATAATAGCTTTCCTGACAAGAGTCGTGTGCTATCTGTTGTATTGCTCTTAGATTAAGGTATATGTCATGTAATCCTGTTCGGCAGTTGTCCGATCATCATTGGCCACTGAGATGAATGATCAATGGAGATTAGCCTTTGGGTGACTTCCCGAGTGATCCGCAGATGAAGCTTCTGCGCGTAAAACAGGGTCGAATATAGCTTGCGCCGGTCGTGGGCGACGTTGGCAAGCATTACTTCCTTTGACCAGAGTAGACATCTAGGAACGCCGCCTTATCTTCCCAGCCGAAACCGACGCGTTTCAGCCTACCAATTCTTGCGATCAAGGCCGCACAGGCGTCGGAAAGCGTGTCAACTGCCAAATCTGGCACGACTTCGTTCACCATGAAAAGTTGGGAAGAGGGGGACTCGGAGAGTGGAAGCATCCGAACGGACATGGTCCGAGGGGACAATGTGGTTGCAATGGAAAACAGGTGATAAAGCGGGTTAAGTGCAGGGGACGGTATGGGGTGCGTAAGGGATGACTCGAACACCGTTGGAGGGTTGTATCTGCAAACATTCACCGTGAGATTCACTCGAACGGACTGTATAACCATTCCCACCGGGTACACATGATAAATACGTTGAACTTGTTGACCGGAACGTTGTAGCCTTCAAAAACACGAGCAAATCGGAGAAGACCCCGCCCATTACTCGTCGTACACTCCGGGAAAACCACGACAGGCCGTTTTTCGGATTTTCGGATGGCTTCAAGGGAGGTGAAAGAACCTGACGAACGTGATTGCGGAGTATGGCCGGTGGCTCGGATCATTGCTAACAAAGGCACTCTGCGAAAGCCAAGGACAGGCAGGCGCGAAGCGATGGACCGGGTCGGCGTGGATATCGAGGCAGAACCTGTGCCTGTTTTGCGGCCAGGCTTGTAGGATATGGATTCGCCGCTACCAGTATGGGATGTGGGTGGCTTTGCTTCTTCCACCACGGGGAGGACAAAAATAGGATTGAAGCTGTGAACAACTCAGACGCGCCATTTTACAGTCCGGCGGTGTTATTTACCGATAGGAGAGCCACAAGACATCGATCCATGAACTCCAATTTGAAACAATGATGTCCCCAGCATTTGGATTCCAATCAACATCCGACGGCTTGCTGCAAACGGCTTTAATTATAAACGGCGGCATTGAATGGGATGACAAAGTGACAAACCCTGGCTTACGAGCCACCCGTTCTTCTGGAATCCACAGAAATCCGAGGACAAAGAGAACAAGCCGGCTCAGTATTGGCGTACCATCAATAAGGCGATGAATGGGCGCCACCGGTGTCTAATTTTTAAGACGGAACAGCAGACAGCGGGGACAATTCCTTACCAAAAGTGCGCATACCGTGCTTTCTATGATGAAATACAGGAGGGCAATCGCGATGACCACCACGCACCGCACAACGGCAAGCGTGACACGAATTGGAAGCAAAAGTGAGAGTAAAAAGGTGTGTTCTGATGGTGGAACCGGAAGCAGAAACGGCTGGCCGGTTGACTCGTGTTCAGGTATCCGTTCGGTGGAGAGAGAGCAGGCCGACCTGTATTCCCGTTCCAGGGTCCTGTAAAAAGTGAGATGGCTTAGTGACCCCGATGCATTACCAACGCTCACTCTAAAGGCAGTGAATTTTTCCATGAGGTGTGAATGTGGTGGTATTGGGGCCTAGTTTTCGGCTCAGACTGGCCCAATAATTTTGCGCGAAGACGACCCGGAGGTTGACGGATTGGGTGGCTGTGCATTTTGGTGCCAATCAACATCTTCAGTACATAATGTTAGCAATAATAATTGCTATTTTATGTTCGAAGCCAGCGAGCCTGCGACTTGTTCAAGACCGTTGACACGCTCCGACCTCGATACACACCTCGAACTTGTATGGTTCCGCGCAGCTTGCCTGATGTACATTTGCGCCCCCTCGCAAGGTCTGCCTTTTTACAATTTCAAAATCTTAGCATCCACGCAAAGGTCGGTGCACTCGTCTACTTTTCGCGTAGTTCCATAACAGCTGGGTTATGTTTCCTCCTCCTCTTCAACGCAGGCCTGATTACCCTTATTGTCCTGGTCACGCCAGATCGCATTGCGCAATTCATGTATGATCTTGCTGTTGTAATTCGCCGTCTTCCTTACGGTTCGCTCATTCTTATTGCCGTGATTGGTACGCATTTCCTTCCTGACAGCCGCCATATCTCCCTGAACTTGTTCAGTCTTGATATCGTTCCCTCCTTTCATCGGCCATACGACCCTCATAAATCTCTGCGGCTTCACTTATGGTATACAGGGATTCATCCCGGCAACCATTGCCACAATTGGCGGATCGGCTCTCGTGTTCGTTGTTCTACGATCCCTCTTTAGCAGTACCCTACGCAAGTGGGCAGCCAGCAACGAGAAGTGGGCGGCGCTCGAAGCTGTCATTGTTAGTAATTTTATGTATCACGCGCTTCTGCGTATCCACTGTGTTGAGCAGCGTGCGAGAGGATTACCTCTCATTATTCTTATCCGCATCTCCCCGTTTCCTCCATGGGTATATTCGAATTCTCTGTTCGCCGTGAGTAATTCACTCTTGTGGGAGTACCTCATTACTCCTGCATGTGCTTAGAGCATCGAATCTGTGTCCTTGACTCAATTTACACTCGCTACCCTTTTCGTACTTCCGCGTATCATGGTCTACGTTTTCGTAGGGTCACGCATCGCCAGTCTCTCTGACGGCGAACAGAGAAGTCGTATGGACGCCGGTTCGTTGTTCATCTCTGGTTGTTGCCGATCTGATGATCGTCCACTTAGGGACAAAATTTCTCAACACCTCCCTAGTCGTTGGAGGCATAGTAATTTCTATTATGTCTAGCTCGTACGCCTCGCCCATTGACATTACCTACTGTCAGCTTACTCACTGCCAACAGCGTAGTGTATTACTTTGTGCAAAAGGAAATTAAGTTATTGCACGACAGCCGCTCCACAGTGGACGGGACAGATGCAGAAGCACCAGAAGATGCCGAAGGAGAGGAGGAAATACCTCTTCTTTTACGCTCTTAACTGTGCACTGGGGATATGGACCAAGGCTGGAACTTGAGTTCGAACAAATTGCTACATCTGGAACACATCACATACCTGTCGTATACATATTAACTGTTGACTTAATGGCTGAATATCATATACCATCCATCTACAGGGTCTAGTATAGGTGCAGGAACAGCAAGGATAGGCTGGCCCCAATGAGGAAGACGAGAATGAATATTCTGCTGTCCTTTGCCCTACGTTTCGCCTCCTTCAGTTGCACATTGCCCTTCTCAACTGTGGAAGTAGTTGCGATTGCATCCTCATAAAGTTGTTCAGTGATTTCGGTCTGACGTGTAAGATGCGTGATGAGCTCCACTTGTAGATTGCTGATGTCGATCAGCCGTGCTTCGGCTTGCTGCACCGACTCCAGCGTATCTTGGACTGAGCGCAGGATGGTTGCATTCTCGGTTTCGAACTGCAGGATCTGCGATTCAGTTAATTCCAACTCTTCATCGTCCTCATCCGAATTCTCTACAGAAGGGGTGGATCCGGGTGGCTTGAGAGTGGCAGGACGATTGGAAGCGGAGCTGATCGTGGCAGCAATGCCGGACACTAGCGCAGATGAAGCACCGCCCAGCCAACTGTCACTAGCCGACTGTTGCCTCCCCTGTGCGGCATCTCTCGAGGGGTTTGTCACCAGTTCGCGAACGGCACTGGAACCGAGTGTGCGGGTGCGTTCTAGCTGTCGTTTCACGCGCTCCTCTTGCAATTCCTTCTGAAGCTGGCTAGCCTCAGTTAACCGCCGACCAAGGTACCACGTTATGCTCGCATGGTGAGCGGCTAGATACTCTGGGAGCGTGACTGAATCGCCTTGGACTAGTCTCGCTGGGAGAAATCGTGCCAGAGGGTTTGTGTTGCGTACGGTTATCTCAGCGCGCCCTATTAGAATGATGGTCCAAAAAGCTGCTTCGGGTAGAAAACAAGAGAGAAACACACGCTTTTCGAGTGCCTCCATCCCTTTCACGCGGTCCGCACAGCGGGTGAGTATAAGTCGGGCCTGAAGATCAATCTGATCCCTCTCCTCGTTCGAGAGATATTTAATGTCGGACCACGTTTGCTGGGAGTCATTCAAGTCGAGGTTACGAGAGCCTTGCCGCACGAGCGGACTTGAGCCGGAATCAACGTTGAGGTAAGGCCGGCGAACATGGCTCAACACCCGTGTGAGAACATCTATATGGTTCAGCTGGAAGGGGGCGTTTCATCCCTAGTCCGAAAAGCTAGGAATGGGGACGCACGATGATGTAGGCCTCCTCCATATATCGCTTCCCGAAGGTATCACGAAGCTCCCCCTCAGCGACCAATTTTCGTCGTTTAGGGGGAACATTGGAACTTTGTCTCGACTGTATGACTTGCCGGAAGTCCGCAGTCCGGTCTGTGTATCCCATGGTGTCAGAGTATTAAGAAAGAAATATAGTCGGATGTCCAGCAGCGGCATCATCACACGTGACATGCACATAACACGCGTCGCCCACTTTCGAACTTTTTCCTTACCGCCGCGAGTTGAGAACATGAATTGCCTGTACTTATCCCTGGCAGGACAATGATTGCCTCCCGGCGACAGATGGTTCAAGTCCTTGTTTGAGGTATGCGGTGTCCGTTTCGACCCCCGTTTGCCATAGTCTGTGACTGACATGACTGCGTGCTTCGGTACGCTCGACTATAATACATCTATTTTCAACTACTCCAAGAATGATTCTTGTGAGGACGGATCCTTCTCATGGAAAGGCAAAGGCGCATGCGTTGTCTGTACTTCTCGTTGGGCCTGAATCAACGCATAACATAGGCAGTAACGATCTCAGTCAATGATCTATGGCAAATAGGCGTCACTCGCGACAAAAGTCATCCTCTGCTCTCAGCACGAGCCTGCAAAATGTAAATTCCGTGAGATCAAGGACCTCCTGCTCCTTCGCGCGAAGGCTGTATAGCCGCCACCTCCAAAGCATGGCACGAAAACCTTGCTTTGCTTATTCCGGCGTCTTGAGGGTGAATATGCCTCTTGATGTGTTGAACTAGGCATATCCAGTAAGATACGTGCATCATCGGACCTCCAACCGTACAAGGCTCGGACACAAGCCACACAGATGCTCCAGTTCGTCGTCCGATATGTCACTTTCCTGCAAGCGGAGCTCAGCCTGCAACCGAGACAGTGATGTGAAGCATGACACCAGATCCTCCCGGGATAACACCGCGTGTAAGTTTCTAGAAATAAGTCTACGTTGTGTAATTCTAACAACCTCATGTAAGGCGACGCCTCCAGGAATTGGCGAACAAGCAGGCTGGATGAGAGGTGTTGATTCCTGGAGAAGCTTTCGGAGCGCTGGAGCTCGTATGTTTGCCGATACCCTCGCGAGCTCACGCGGAATCATCACAAATGTCAGGGATGAAGTTCCACCACTTCCATGGAGTCGGGCTCGTAAAGGAACTGAGTCATCGGAAAGCTCCAGCGTCAGGGCTTCAAGCCATGCCAAGTAGCAAGTGGCATGCCGGTCCATCTGGAAGCGGTAACCGCGTTTCGGGGAACTGAAAGGGAAAAATGGAATGATCCACTGAGGTGTAACAGGTTGCTCGAGTTAATGCACATGATAAGGGCGTGTCGTGGACTGCAGAAAAGTCGAGAGGTCTTCCATTGGGTTATCCCAGTATGTCATGCAATAAAGTCTGTGCATCTGTGGAAATAGATAGCGCATCGAGTCCAGGATGCGATTTACTAGTAGTTGGATGGGATCATGGGTCTGGATGGTGGTGCTCCTCCACATTCCAACAACACGGAGAGAAATTCTTTGACAGACAAAGAATGGGGAGATACATCAAGGGTAACGTGGAGGGGAGACTGCTGTGCCCTGGAAAGCCATGATTCCGCTCGAGTGAATGGACTGCCCAGAGCAAAGTCGATATATATGTGGGACCAGACGCGTGCATGTTCTGCCGCTTTCCTCGAAGCAAAACATACACGGGATGCGACGAGGAGCGCGAACCCAGCCGCTTTCGGCACACAGTTCCAAATTGCTAGCGAGAATATCGGGTAAGATGCGTCGAGCCAGGGTGATCAGTGACTTATCCTGCCGGAAGTTCTCCTGGTAATTCATCTGGCGAAGACGGACTTGCCCCAGTTGCGCCATGATTGTGTTCACATCAAAATTCGAAAATTAATCGCGCACTGTATCATAAGGACATCGATGCATCATCTCCAACGAGTGACGCAGAGAGCATATTCTTCGTGCGATAGCCAACATTCTGTGAGTTCAATCTGAGATTGACGCGGCGGAGCAAAACGTACACGGTACACCAAAGACGACGGTGTTGGCATTTGCAATTGACAATGTGACCATGTCACACTCAGCACTCGTTCTTCACTCCCATCCGCCGCTGCCAGTGCTAGTGGTAAGTACCACCTGACTACAGTCCCACCTGATGATTCAGAGTGGAAGCTTCATCGACCCGCACATTCTTCGATGCCGGGTTGACGTGGAGACTACAAATGTTCTAGATACTGCTGACATCTACCCTTTTATGTCGCGTTTCGAACTGTACTCAAATGGTATTTTTGGGCAGACTTCCATGGACCCTCGTCGTGCGCGCGACCCCCGCCTTGCACGCGGCGATCCACGCGTGCAAAGAGTACCCTCCGAGTCCCCTGCTCCACCGCCACCACAACGACAATCAAGCTGGCCTGCACCTGACTCGCATACAACACCACAGCAAGTGCAATACTCAACGCCACCCAATGACAATTCCAGTGCGCCAGCGACGGCGGATAATGACGCATCTTCTACCTCTGTATACAAAACACGACCACTCTTTTGCGTAGTTTGCGCCAGCAACCAGGTAATGAAAAGTGATGTCACCACGTGGGCAAGCAATCTGACGTAGCCCAGAACCGCTCTATGGAGGGTCATCACGTCCTTCAGTAAGTAATTACCCCCCAAAAAAACGAGGCGTGCTAACCAAGGTCCCAGAAAGGCAGGTTACCGAGTGATCTCGTACGGCACGGGCTCCGCCGTCCGCCTTCCCGGTCCTTCAATAGATAAGCCAAATATTTACCCATTTGGGACGCCGTACAATACAATATATGAAGAACTGCAGTCGAAAGATCCGCGTCTGTGAGTCGGAGCCAGAGAACATTTTGATATTTTGCCTTAATGGTACTAGGTATACCGCAAACGGGTTATTACAGATGTTGGACCGTAATCGCAGGATCAAATTGGCTCCAGAACGGTGGCAGGATAGTAGAACCATTGCTGATGTGGTCATCACATGTGAGGAGCGCTGTTTCGACGCTGTATGTGATGGTGGGTCTGCCCTTTACACGAGGCAGTTTGATTAAACTGAAGGACGATGTAGATCTCCTCGGGCGTGGCGGCGAATTCAACAAGCCGGTACATGTCATAAATATTGAAATCAAGGACAACCATGAGGAAGCATTGATTGCTGGGAAGGCGATGCTGGATCTGGCCGCAGCGGTAAGCTGACGTGGCAAACAGGTTCGCGAGCTGATCGGTGGCTATAGATCGAGACGTCGCAGGATATTGACGAGGACATCGACCGGATCCTTCAGGTGCAGCAAGAACAACATCCGCATAGTATCTTGCATGCGGTTGCATATTACTAGATGGCGCAACAATTGCAATAAAGTTGTAAGATTATGCGTGAGAAGCAAAGACGCCATCTTGAATCATAAGTATATGACATACGGCGCCTGTATAAAAGAGCTTCTGTTATCTGATCGGCCGTGTCCCATCCTTGGATAGCACATCACATCATGCCCTCTCTTCGCCTTGGTAACATCGCCCCCGATTTCGAGGCTGAAACTACAGCAGGGAAGATCCGTTTCCACGAGTGGATTGGTGATTCTTGGGTACGGCTGTAGCAATCTCTTTTCGTCTTAAAAAGCTTATCGTGCTCCGAGGCCATCCTCTTCTCTCACCCTGGCGACTTCACCCCGGTCTGCACCACTGAACTCGGTGAGGTGGCCCGTCGTGCGCGTGACTTCGAGCGCCGCAACGTCAAGGTCATCGGTATTTCTGCTAATAACCTGAATGACCATCACAAGTGGGTTCAGGATATCAACGAATTCGGCTCCAAGTTTGGTCCGACCGATGTCCAGTTCCCGATCGTAATCCTAACCCTTTTGTTGTGCTTCATACGTGCTCACGATCTCACACAGATAGCCGATGCGGACAGGAAGATATCTACCCTGTACGACATGCTTGACGAACAGGATGCTACTAACCGCGACCAGAAGGGCCTTCCGTTCACGGCGAGTGTGGTCGAGCCCTCTCCCGAACTAATGCTTATTGCGCAATAGATCCGGACCGTCTTTGTCATTGACCCAAAAAAAGTTATTCGCCTGACGGTGTCCTACCCCGCTTCCACGGGGAGGAACTTTGACGAGATCCTTCGGTTAGTGCCGCGTTTCATGTCCGTTAAAAGTCCGTGCTGATACTAGACAGCGTTGTTGACTGTAGGGATGAGCCCTTGCGCAGATGTTTGAAATCTAACGGACTCTCTTAGCTCTGCAGCTTGGCGATAAGCATAGAGTAACTACGCCGGTGAACTGGAACAAGGGTGACGATGTGATCGTGCACCCGACCGTCGGCAATGATGAGGCCAAGCAACTGTTCCCCGACGTGACGTTCCACAAGGTAGTATCGGATAGCTGAGACTGGACGGCGTGCTGACAGGTCTGCCCACAGCAAGCATACCTGAGGACGACGCCTCTGAAAGTGTAAGGAAGGGAATATCGTGTTTTTGTCCAATGTACTATAACTTTCTCTTGGAAATGAAACAAATATTTGTAACTGTTTATCCCGTGAGGACGCGTGTGCCCGACGCGCGTCCATGATATGAGTGTGATTGATTGGAGGACCGCTCTGCTCAGACTGTCGCTTTTAATTCCTGCTCATCAACCAGACTCACAGCGATGGCTAATGCAGATGGCGGCGCATACAGGTATGGCATCCACACGCAACCCTAGCCGCATGGCTCACCCCTGTTAGCTACTCCCTGACCGTCTTCTCGCCAAGTGGAAAGCTTGTGCAGATAGAACACGCCCTCGCCGCCGTTTCACAGGGCACCACGAGCCTTGGGATTAAAGGTATCACGATAATAATGTCCGCCCATCGGACGCTCAACCTTTGCAGCGTCAAACGGCATTGTCATCGCCACAGAGAAGAAGTCCTCCTCCATCTTGATAGACGATTCGATGATCGAAAAGGTTGCGGTGGTCTGCCCTAACATAGGAATTGTCTATTCAGGGATGGGCCCCGATTTCCGTGTCCTCGTCGCGCGTGCACGTAAAAGTGCACAGGCATACTGGAAAGTGTATGGGGAGTACCCACCCACGAAAGTTTTGACTCAGGAAATCGCGACTGTCATGCAGGAAGCCACACAGTCTGGGTAAGTTGACTTTGCGACACGTGGCTCGCTTGTTCAATCTCCACATTTTTTTCATAGTGGCGTGCGTCCGTTCGGCGTGTCGCTATTGGTTGCAGGATACGATATTCATCGCGGACCTTGTCTCTACCAAGTTGATCCATCAGGGTCATTCTGGGCTTGGAAAGCCAGTGCGATAGGAAAGAATATGGTAAACGCGAAAACTTTCTTAGAGAAACGGTAAGTCGCGCACGTTGACTCATCAAAGGGATATACGCAACTCATACATTTCAAACGTAAAAAAGATATAACGATGACATTAGTCTGGAGGACGCGATCCATACGGCCCTGCTAACCCTTAAGGAGGGGTTCGAGGGCCAGATGACGGAGAAGACTATCGAGATCGCCGTAGTCACGGTGCCCACGGTGGCGGAACTCGAAGCTGGGAAGGAGGGGGGCGAAACCGGGCGTCCGCGCCCCACATTCCGTAAACTGACCGAAGAAGAGGTGAAAGACTATTTGGCACTGTGATATGTACCGTATCTTACGTGCGTTTTACCCTGAATCATCTTACGCCGTTATTCTCTTCGCTGAGCGCATCTGTCCTGAACGTGGCCGGCCGCATACTCATTTTCCATGCACACAGCCCGGTCACAGGTAGGGTTGAAGAGAGGGTGTACAGAGTATCTTCCGGGAGCATTTGCCAACGCTGATCATGAAAAAGGAAATGTGGCCCATTCAACTTGTCACCCAGCCCCGATCCGCCAGCCATCATTTGCTGTCTCATTCACGCCTTCTCTTTATCATGAGGTTTCCACTCAGTTCTTCGCGCCTTTTAATTAATTCGCATTCGCCCACTGCATTCAGTGAAGCTGCACAGACAAGTGTGAATCGAGACTTCAAGTTGAACCATCGCCCCGGAATGCCCCAGATCAATCGGGCAATGTTTTTTTGACACTTTGATCGAGATTATGCGTGGCAAAATTCAGGTATGTTGGGGCGCAAGTATTACACACCCCGTTCCGAGCATAAATATGCAGGGCAGGTTAGCGCCTCTTCTCCCTTGGCAAGATTTAAGGGAGGGGACCATCAGCACTGTGCTTCCCATCAGCCCATGCCTTCTATGCCTCTTAAACGTTCTTTTGGACACTCTGGGCCACAGTTAGTGCAAAGAAGACCCCGCATCGGGAAAGCATGCACCTACTGTAGGGCAGCGAAGCAACGTGTAAGTGTGACCTGCCTCCAAGTCTGTGATCGTTAGCCCGGTGCTGAGGTGGTCACTAGTGCGAGCCAAATAAATATGGCATGACGGATGGGCCCTGTGTTCGTTGTGTCAATCAGGGATTAGAGTGTAATATAGCCCGAGGAACTCGTTCCCAGAGTCCGAGCTCGGGATTTGGTACTCAGGGCACACCCGGCTCGCCGGGTGGACATACCGCTATACTGCAGTCTGCCGGTGGCGCTACCGAGGAATTTCTCCAGGACTCTGACACCGATATTCAATATACGCTGCAGCAGACACAGGCGGCACAAACCTCAACTGGCAGATGGCCCCCACTTGCGATGCACTCAGAGCGGCGGCAGGGTTCTAGCGGTGCAGTCCTCACGCCGGGACCCGACTCGTACGTGTCCAACACGATTCACGAAGATATTGCTGCTAAAAGAAATGACGTAGTTCACAGACGTCGAGCTTTTTGCCTCTCGCACCGAGCGCAGGCAACTACCAGCAGAGTCTATTGGGAACCTCTTTCGTCGATGCTTCTTCATCCGCACAAAACAACCCCAACTCGAATGTTGCTGGCCCTAGCACACTGGCAGACTCGAGCAACTATTATCCCCAAGGAAATTACTATGGGCAAGCCACTGGCATGTCAGTAATTTGGCTAGTCTCTTTTATGACCTTAGTTTATGGACACTTTCAGACCTTCCAGCACTTACATGGGCGGTTATGCGGCTCAAGCCCATCAAGATGAGGCACCCAACTTGGGGTGAGTGATCTTCACCAAGTTCCTGACTTGATATTATCTCACGCCACCCAGCAGATATGTTATGGAACCGGACGACGCCGGTACCCTTGCTAACGAACAAGATGACATTGACAATGATGCTGGTATCTAGGTGGCACCCAGCTTACAACTATACCGCCCTTCAATTCTTTCTCGTTCCGACCTTTCGTGGACTTTGGCTGCCATTCTTACTATGATTCTGCACCGTGGGAATACGATTTGTGTTGTGTGCTATCAGTATTTGTTGTTTGTCACCGTTCTCTGACAGCTGTTCACCGGCCCTCGGGAGGCGTGTTCAGGTATGCACGCCAAGGCACATGAAGCCGAGCACGTTGTCATCGCATGGTTTGGCTCTCATCTTCGCCTCCATATGGAACAAGCGAATGATCACGCAGTGACTAATGCAGGGTCGGCTGTCTGAGGCAAGTGAGATTAGACATTCCTTAGACTTGCCGTGCCAAAAAAAGAGAACTGATCAGCGTTTTCGTTGCTAACCACTCATTGGCGAGGTGGCTTGCCATAAAAAGATGGATGCGTCTTGTTTCACAGGGCAGATGATGTTGACGTGGTGCAAGATCAAAGAAAACGCGACGTCCTACCTTCTCGCCATGGCGGTCCGGTCGATCAGGCCAGATCTGGCCGGTTTGTTTAGCTCCTTGATTCTCGGAGGACATGCATATCACAATTTGCACACCAGACCGCGCATGCTCCGTGCCTTCTGTCCTTTCTCCAGCAGCGCAGATAAGAGCGGGCTACCATATTGGTCTCCAACATCAACGTGTATTGCATGCAATATACACACCGTGATGCGTACTCCACGATCTTGCTGGGTTCGGTCATCAGACTCTTCCGAGCGCGTAAAAATGCGGTACCTCCGCAGGACATTATCCGGCTCGCGGTGAAGATCTGAAAGGGGCCACCTTCTCTTTTGCTGATCATCGAATCGCACAGCCGCTTTTCGATCCATATGCTCAGCAGTGAGTGCACGTCTGCCTGCGTTCGTTGGTGTATTTAAAGCTCCTGACCCGTCCCAAACTTCAACTTGACGGCCATCATGAACACTACCACCGACAGGGCTAGGGAAGCTTGCGTGGCTTGCCGCAAAAGTCACAAAAAGGTTCGTTTACCCGCCTAATCGCAGACTCAATGCTCAATATCAGCCGCTCTAGTGTGCATACGACAACAATTCGACTCAATGCGTGCGTTGTGAGAGACGAAAGACTCCGTGCAGCCTGTTCGTCGAAACGGCAACAACTATTTCTGCACAAGGTCCGTCGGCGCCAGAAGCCGTAGGGTCCGCCCCTGAGCCATGGAGCGAAGGCGAAACTCCCCACAGCGGCTCTGCTGCCAGTGCTTCTTTCAACTTCCCGTATCAAACTCCCCCCCAGGAAGGTTACTACCCAAACTGGCCGCAGGGGGAATACCCCACAGAGATCTTTCCACCGTAAGGGGCCATTGTTGCGTCGTCTTTTTTTATTATTAACCTGTTGTATGATTAAGGTCGGGCCAGGTGGCACTAGACCAGCACGGTTGGCCCGAGTATAGCCACCCCAATGTCTACGGGGATCATGATACCACTTGACCGAAGTTTACATAAAGCTTGCCCATGCCTTTGCGTTTTTTTAGTCTTGATATGAGTTGTGTACATACATAGGTACACTAGGACGCTTATATTTTGTGCTTCTTCGTCATGTGCGTGCCACACTTCCATATAATTTCGGACTCTAAAGCTCAATCCTGTGCGTACTCTTGGCGCACGCCCGTGTTCACCGTGTCGAGATCCTATACCACATGACGTGCGTACACATAGGAGTGAGAACAGAATTCATTTGGTCTTTCTTCTCTTTGTAAGCTTACACCCCAAAACTAAGGCTAGTACCACGTGGATGATAAACAGGCACATCCAACACACTTTGTTTCAATGCATGCAAGCATCTCGGAAACGTTTCTTACAATGGCCAGTCGATTTTCTCTCCGAAGTTCCAGTGCACGGCTTTGACAGATGTATACTCCTCGAGAGCGTAGCTGCCAAGTTCACGACCTTGACGGTATCAGGACAAGCGTCGAGTGGAAAGAACACAACGAACCTATTCCACTCTGTTTCTTCCCACCAAACGGAACATTATTGTTGAGCATGTTATACTGGTTGACCCAGACCTAGCGAAGATTATCAGTACTCGGTATATATGAAGACAGCCCAGCGCACCGTTCCGGCTTCCAAGGCGGAGGAGACTCTCATGCACTGGTTGGCATTACCTATAGATGACGCACTGGTTAGGCCCATGACACCATCCTCGTGGCAGACTCACTCGAGTGCAACCCTGCACCAAGGCCATAGGTGGTGTCATTTGCTAGTGCTATCGCCTCTTCCTCTGTTTTGAATACGCCCACCGAGAGGACGGGGCCAAAGATCTACTGTACTTTCAACAGACCACATCCACATGGAGCAATACGACGAGTCACCTCCTCCCGAACCTAGATCACGTGTAAGTGACATTGCCCAAGCGAGCTGAAGCAAGATCTCACAATCTTCATATCTGGTCTGATGTCCGTGAATACTGTGGACGTAATGTTTGTCTAATAGGGACCAGAATAGTTCGGCCGGAACTAGCTTACTAGTGGGGTCCACGAAAAACCCTCTGCCTGGGCGTTTCTGTCCGCCAAGGGCAAGCTTCGCACCCTGAGCCTCACCATTTTCGACATATCCCCAGACTTTATCGTATTGAACTTTGGAAACCTGTGCGAACTCAGAAGCCCGGGGCACTACACAGGCGCGATGCGACTAACCAAGGGGCCACCTCCACTTCTTTCATCAAAGCCGTCCGCGATCACAAGTTGCTTCGCTTTCTCCACCAGCAGGGCAACAAACTTGTCATAAACGGTGTCCTGCACATACAGTCGGGAACCTGCCGTGCAGTCTTGGCCGGTGTTATAAAGGATGCCAACACACGCCCAGTTGGCAGCTTGGTCGAGGTCCGCGGACTCGAAGATAAGGTGCGGAGATTTTCCCCCGAGTTCCAGTGATACCTATTTTGCGTGCACTGTCCTGGTGCCTATTGCCTCGCGGGAGTAGCATGTATAGCGCACCTTTTTCAAATTACTCTTTGCCGCCGCTTCCATAATTTTTCGTCCAGTGACGGTAGAGCCAGTGAACGCGACTTTGTCAACGTCTCGGTGCGCGGAAAGTGCTGCACCACCGACGGGCCCCAGAGACGGAATAGTGTTTACCACACCAGGCGGGAACCTGTGCGTGGGAATACATTGGTGAGTACGTAAACAAGATCTGGACCCTCACCCGGCTTCGGCGACGAGTTGAGACAACAGAAGTGCCGTCAAAGGAGTTATTTCAGAAGGTTTCATAACGATTGTGCATCCGCACGCAAGTGCCGGTGCTACTTTCCAGGCCCTGTTGTGAACTGGAAGGTTATCGCACTCTTTGGTAATTTGCTGTACGGGCATACCACATCATGATAGGATAGTTCCAAGGGATGCTTGTATGACATCAGTGCGAACCGACAGAGGAGAGAGTGCTTGCTCACATTTGACCACAGACACCGATTGGGTCATGTCTGGAAAATGCGAGTTTCGCTTTGTTGTCCACCTCGATCGTCTTATGTGCGCCGAGACAATATGATAAGGGTGGCGGCAAGACTGAGAGAGCACGAATTACCTGCCCAACAACTTTGTCTGCCCATCCTGCATAATAGCGCAGGCACTGAATACTATCACCGATGTCGAAGTCTCTGGGATAAGCGTCAGACATTTGCGAAGATGCGACGGCGCATATCATTGCCTGGCTATCCTGACGGGCTTGCCATTATTCAGAGTCTCGACCTCCGCGAGAATTTGCTGATCTCTTTCTATCAGGTCGGCGAGCTTATTGAGCAGGCGAGATCGCTCAAAACCAGTGACATTTTTTCCCCAGGTAGTGTTGAAGGCTTTACGAGCAGCAGTAACAGCGATATCGATGTCTTTCTCAGATCCTTTAGTTTAGGGGTAACAAGTCAAAAGATATCTTTCTACGCGATGCAAGGAGAGTATACCTGCGACGACGGAACAGATCACCTCCTCTGTGGCAGGGTTGATGGTCCTATCGTTGACATGAGCGAAGCAGACGAGATGGGGGGTGAAGGGCGCCATGCGCACTGAATCAGTTCCTTGGAGTCCACAGAAGGAACAAACTCGTTGTTGATAAAGAGACCTGTTGGGATCTCTACCACACGGTTCGTAGCTTTGATGGTGACTTTGACGGGCTGGGCCATGGTTTGAGGTGATTGAGCAAGTGCCCGCTGCACCAGTGTCCGGTGTTGCTCTGTTTATAGACTGCCCGTTATCCGTTATCAAACGCCGCAACTCCGCACCCCAACCGATTAGAGTATCTTTTCCGCAGAATTCGAGATGAACACGAGACTCTGGGCATTTATGGAGTAGGAATGGAACGTCAGCTGCCACCAGCAGCGCTCGTGGTGCTTTCGTCTCCTGGTCACCTAAGTAAAGCCTGCCCCGCAAGTTTTCTCACAGTTGTCGAGATTGGCGCGGTTGTTCTCCGGCTTTCTCCACCACCACCATCATGCTCGCCCGTGCACCCGCCAGCATTCGCTCCCAAGTCGCCCGTCTCCGTGTCGCCACCCCCGCACGCTACGCTCACGGGTACCACGTACGCCCGCTCTCCAACCCCCAGTCGCGGTGCTCAAGCGCTCACCATTCCGTTGACAGCATTTGCCGTTTGCCTTCCCGGGCAAAAAACGTGCAGCATTTGGCATCAAACTTTCCCTTTTCCTGCTCTCAGGTTTCAGCATTCCTTTTGCGGCGGCGGCATTCCAAATGTAAGCCTTCTCTCCCTCACCGTCACCCCACCTCAAGCAGCTTCTGGCCAACAGCAAGAAGTCCGGCGGTGCCTAATCACGAGCAATAGACAGTCGTATTAGCCTTTTTTCCCATTCAATTTGCATCCTGGTGCACATGTATGCCACGCAGTCAGAATTCCAACTAGTTGGTTCACATTACATCTCCGTCCTCTGTTTCCTCTACGAGCATTTTCTTGATGCGTGCCTGAACTCCTTTGCTCGACCGTCGGCCTTCTCGGCAGTTACACGTTCTCGATAGGAACCCAGGGTCAGACTGCAGTGCATCTAACGCGAGCATTGACGCTGCACGCCCCGCGGCATG
Source organism: Fistulinella cinereoalba (assembly GCA_038089115.1). Classification (NCBI taxonomy): domain Eukaryota; kingdom Fungi; phylum Basidiomycota; class Agaricomycetes; order Boletales; family Boletaceae; genus Fistulinella; species Fistulinella cinereoalba. The sequence goes on along the minus strand of JBBPKG010000003.1, from coordinate 36,759 downwards.
TGTCGTTGGTCCCTTGGCGCTGGCCAGCATAGTTTCATGAATGACACCTGGGCAAACGTAAGTGCAATGGCCTCCGTCGGGGAGGAACAGCTCACAATCGCAACGTGTTTCTTGTGTTTTGTCACTGCGTTCTTTCACCAACTCAAACTGTTGGCACCCGTGTGCCTGAAGCAGTTCGAAGAGAATCTTCGTCGGATGGTGCGACAACGTTTTCAATGTGACATAGTGGTCGTAAAATGGCTGGAGCACCCTGTTAAAAAAGGTTACCACTCCATCTAATGTGAACCCGTCTGACACGTAAAGGGCTCCGATGATGGATTCCACGATGTCGGAGAGTGCCTATTGTTCGTCAGCGGGCTGTTTTCGACTTATTGATATGCTGTAGTACCTTGGGAGGCTCTGCCTGTTGCCAGTACTGCCTGGGTTGGCTGTCTCCAGCAGTCCCCTCCGCTTCCAGTCGTCTTGCTTCCAGTTGTTGAGTATAAGTTTCGAATGCGGTCGCCAGCACATATGAATCGAAGTGCAGGTGCTTATGAAGACCACACGACACACACAGAGCCGCCAGTGCCGTATTAGAAACCATCGCTCCCTGACAAACCATGATTCGCAAGGGTCAATGGCAACAGACAGCAGCGCTCACCTTCAACATCGTCATTGCGCCCGGTGATAATTGGCCCTCCCTAGAGAATATGTACCGCACCACCACTACCCATGTCAGTCGGGCGTCAATGCAACTATCAGGTGGGGACATACGGAAGTCGAGGATAGCGTCTCCAAGGAATTCTAGTCTCTCATAGCAGGTAGCGTCATAACCCTCTATCGATGCATGGGTCTGAACGGTTTCGTTAGCACGCGCACAAAAACTGTTGTCAGATTACTCACTAGTGCTTGAGCGAGGAGATGAGGGTGACGGAAGGGGTGCCCGATGATTGCCTCCACGGCCACGGTCGTGCCCTCGCGAAGCGGCCTGCTGGGTGCGGGACGAGTTGTAAACTCCTTTTTGCGGAAATCCTGCCACTGATTGATGAGGGGGATCGGAATCTGCAATGCTTTTGCAGCCTGGAGGGCGTTCTCCTGACCCCCAGACATGTACGCTGCTCCGATAATGGCCTCCGCGACGTCCGCAATTGTCTTAGCAACGAATGCCGTCAGTCAAGTTCTTTCCTAGCCAAAGTATTTCTTGAATACCTTGTCACCAAGCCACTGAGTTACATTCTCTTCTCGTAATTTTTTCTTCTTGGGTGCATTAGTACTCGTATTTGTGTCGCCGTCTTGGGTTACCGGGCCCTTTTTGCGTTGGGAGACATCCTCCGTGATATCGTTTTCATCTCCGCTGCCTGCAGGGTCTGCAGTAGTTGACAGCAACTGAGGATCAACGGTGAAATTTGGAGGGCACCACAGCTTGTGGCTAAATGGTTTACTCTGAATATACTGAGGTAAGCCGATCCGATCAGCGCTTTGCATCAACGCTTTGTTGCTGATGATACGCTGGCGTGCAGCATGTAGGGCGCCCTCGTGATGTGCTGGGTTGGTGACAAACACGTAGACGGATGCCAGATACTTGAGAAATGAATCCCCTGAAACAGGCTAAGCCAAGCTGTGTACAGTGATACGAGTGACATCAAACCGAAGAATTCAAGTCTTTCATAATCGACTTCAAATGCTGCAGAAGGTGCGGAGATGGCAGACAACAGGAGATTCTCATGGATCGAATAACCAAACAATTTGGCATTGAGCTCCTGAACTATCAAAAAGTCTTCTATCCGTTTCGTAATGGAAGGGAGAAGAAGCGCAGTCCGAAAAGCGCTGTTTGAGTCAACAAAATAACGTCAGTGCTCGGGAGCGGCGTATAACTGGGCAAGATTGAGTTCATCACCTTGCAGGAATAGTAAACTTGGCACTCAGCTCCGGTATTAGGTCTGGGAGAAATCAGCACATCCCGAGGACGTCAGGGCTGGATCAGTCGCACATTTGACGGTTGCCCTAACTGGGTCTGTGGCGGCGGACCTAATGGTCGGATTGAGATGATTCCCAGACATGGCAACGCCGGACACCTCTATGAGGGGCTGCGAATGATCTGACAGGCCGTCGAAGCATTTCCGCCGGGCCTTGCAATACTCAACCAAGTTCGCGTATCCTACTTCTCGCTTGACGGGCAGTAAACAGACCAACAAGGGCCTTAATAATAATAATAATAATAATAATTTCTGTCCACATACCAGACTATCTTCGGGTTTGCTCAGAGGAGTCAAATCTCGACGCACACGTGCGACATAATACCGCCGAGTAAATTCGACCGATCGGTCCTGGATGATAAGGTCATGCATTTCCCCCGAGGACGTGTGGAGCTCCTTCAAATCGAATTTTTCCATCCACGTATTCCCAGCAAGTTCGACAGCGTTCCATGATATGTAATCCGCAGGGTGATCCTTGTCCAAGGATTGGACGCTCAGTTTTTCGGGGAGTTTCATCGGCGCAAGCATGTAAGTCATTTTGTCCGAGGGACAAACAAACGGCTTATTGGAGATTGCTCGGCAGGTCCTCAGAGTAAACAAGTAAATGGCTGCTAAGCGTTGTTCGTCCAAGTGGATAGGTGCCGCTCGGAGGTTGCGTACAATTTCTGACGTCCCTGGGAAGAAAAGGCGAAAAGAAGGGATCTGCGGCAGCGGTTGACGAGTTAAGAGCATCATAGGTGAGTAATCCGTGTTCTGGCGTTCCAAAAAGACGATGAAGGGAAATAGACGATGTTTCTGAAGGCGGAGGGAGTTTGTCCAGAAAAAGGAACACCTGCGAGGATAGCAACGATTTCCAGACGGCTTGTCTGTGGCAAGCGCTGTTGAGCTGGCCGTATTAGGTTCGAGGCGATGCTGGGGTACTGGGAACAGACTGCTATGGAAAATGCCATACTCGTATAGTTGCAAGCACGCTTCGTATGCACCAGATCGACGAGCGTGCATTGGCGACGAGCGAGGAGGCCCTGTCACGTGATTGACGGGCAGCCCGGCCGGTAGGGACACTTCACAAATCCAAGATTGCGGGAGTGGGGATGGGGAACCTTCTTTTACGATCAATAGTGGTACACCTGGGAAGTCGGTTTTCTGCATGATGGAAATGAGACGATAGAGGGCCTCGAGAGCATCGTGCTCATATAATCGTCTTCCAGTTACTGGGTCTTCAATGCAAGGCGATGAGCTTATCTCAGCCTCGTTACCGAATTGGAAGAGAGCTGCATTTTCCCCTAGCGATGACGGCGGGACTGGTACTCCTCCTTTATGAATGATCACGGGAATCCACTCGCTTAATGTTTCTTCCGAAAAGTGCGTCAGCACCTGACGATGTATGTCACTACCATTCTCCACCATGTGAACAAGACGGCTGGAGGGTAGACATGCATGAGCACACGCATACAAAAACGATAGGCGACTCTCGAATGCATCATATCTGCGGAAGATGAGACAAAATTATCGCCAAATGCATTGGTCGAAGGCTAACCTAATTACAAGCAAAGCAGGGGGGATGTCAAGGTCCTCAAGTGTTTTTGTCAAAATCAACAGATTGTATTTTCCGACTTCAAAACTCCGTTCTATATCAGCCTATTTGGAATTTGAGCGATCATCAACAAAACGCAAGGTCGATATGTACCTGGTGACGAACGTCCATGACAGGGAGGCTGCCAGTCACAGCAAGAGGACGCAAGAATTCCAGTTCATCGGTCATTAGACGCAGCATATCGGCCATGATGGTCGCAACACAGCTTTGTCGTACTAGACGGTGTGAAGGAGGCGAGAGATGTGACCTGAAACATGCTCACCTAAGATGATACCACGGAAGGCGTCTGCACAAGGCTTATATGCCTTCAAAACCTGGATTAGTCGGGAGAATTTCGGAGTAACGTTGAACCCTCGGGAAGCAGGGTCTGCGTTTGGCATAGAAAAATCCCAATTTTTGATGAGATTCATGACCTCGCCAACTTTCTTCTGTGCAGGGTCTTCCTCGTCATATTCAGGAGCCATCCCGATTTCCTTGGACGCGCGACGCCAAACCAGATCACTAGCACAGGATCCCAACTCTTGTGATGCATCATGTGCGTCCCTGAACAAGGATTCATGCAGACTCCCACTGGGATCCAGTTGACGTATGTCCTGTGACAGCTTGCTTTGCGATATTGTTTGCGTTGGTTCATACTGAATGACATCTTGTAGAGGGCGAAGTCGCCGGGGGACGGAGTAGACTGTCTCGGCAGAGAGTAAACGCTCTATCCTTGCGATATCGGAACCAGTCATCGGTAAACTGAATGCAAGAATCCTTGGCCTCACGAAGATGCTGGGGCTCCGACAAAACCACTCCAAGACATCCATTAATGGGAGGCCCTCCCGTAGCGTTGAATGTGCACTAGTTATCACAATGGCGAGAAAGTGTGAGACCGTCCAGACCCCTCGCGCGACGTGATTTAGCAGTGTCTGCGGATAAGTGATGAATAGCGGGAAAGGACAAGAGCCAGCCTACTTGCATCGGCGGAGCACACAACAACCTGGTTCGTAGACAACTCTGGGGAGTCTGCGTGACTGTCGCACGTGGCAACTCTCAAGCGAGATTTGATGGTTATCTTGGCTGCCAGTTCGTCAATTTGAACATTGCTTCTATAGCACGGCGTGAAAATAGGTGAGATCGTTCGAGGAGACGACTGACGGCGCGACTACAACAGATACGTGCGGAAGGGGAGAGACTCTGTCGCGAGCTGTAGCTAACCATGTCAGATATCTGGAGGACAGGCTGGAAATATCTAAACATCATGTCAATGACGGAGAGGTTTACATGGGCATGACCTTACCATCTGAGCGACTGCATATAATAATCGCTGGGGGGCTATCAGCGATAGGTCTCGAGGTCGTTCGCAGCTTACTGTTGCGAGCCTTTGCAAGCTCGAGTAGGCCGTCGGTGGAGGCGGAAGTGAATGTGCTGCACGACTGGTCTTGGTGCGACGTCTTCGCTTTCTTTGACGGGCCAGGAGAATGGTCCGGAGTGGTGCTCGCTGACCGCTTCTGAGGTGACGTGTGGTCATGCAGCGAAGCGTTGAGCATGTCTTCGAGTTATGGTCGACGACAGGAGTTAGCCGGAGTTGGGATGCTCTGGTTGTTTCCCACCTCCATGATTGGGACACAAGACGCTGTGTCGGACCGACATGGTGAACAACGCGTCGTTGATCCTCTCGCTCACGCAGCAGCTCTCGTCAGAGACCCCCTCGCCGAGGCCCTCTCCCCGGCTCCAAGTCACCTCCGAGCCCTGTTTACCAGCGCGCCTCCCCTCTACAGGTTCGTATGCTACCCCCTCGTTCTACACGATCCACAACGTGTCTCAAGCCTTCTTGCAGCGCGAAGCCGACAGAGATGCTCCCAAAGCCATCCTCCGCCAACTACGCCGTAGTCCCTCACCACCCCATAGTCCACTACAGGAAGCTTCTGAAGGCAGCTCCACGCATAATGAGGCCTCATCCGCCTCTCCAACATCGCCGACTATGTCACGCAGCTGGACCATTAGCCTACCAAAGCTTGGTCCTGACAAGACATGGAAAGAGCCTCAAGTGCGAACCTTTCGTGTCCGATGATTTTAGCGCCCATCTCTCATGCTGTTGACAGCCCTTTGAAATTTTCAGGGCCATTGAATGTAAAGACGTCATGTTCCTGATGGAAATTCGCGACAGAGCATTTTCAGTCAGCCGTCATAGTTTGTGAGGTCTCTTGAGTGGTCTGACATTGCGTAGCTTCTTTTACGCAAGACTGGTGATGCCACCCCCCTTCTTCATGCCATGCGGATCGGTCAATCGCACAGGGACGTAGCGATAGTTCTTCTCGGTGCCTTCTCGCGTTGGATAAATCACCTTGATGACAACGAAGTACAGCTCCCCAAGACTAGAGTTATTCTGAAAGCCCTGAGTACGAAGGATAGCTCCTGTGGATTCGTTTACTGACGCCGGGTTAGGGACAAACCTCAAGCTTGCGATTGACTATGGCCTCCACAAATCACAGAGTGATTTAATAGCTTCATTCTTACAGACTTTAGTCATGAGCGAAGGTGACAAGTGGGTACGGGCACAAGTGTCGACTGTTTCACTTGCATTGCGTTCGGGCAATACTGGAAAACCGGTCAGCACAGCATCCGCCGCAGTACGAAAGTTCGCCACCAAGGAGCTGAGCAAGGCTGATGCAATAGCCTCTCTAGAGGACTAGTAAGTGGAAATACACCTTACACCTGCGATTCCCCATGAGCGCTTTGCTAGTGTGGCGAATGCTACCGCCGATCTTCTCATGCTTAGTGCCTGGTCAATGGCACTTGAAAGTATCGAGGGTGAACAGATACCAGTGAGTAGCATACTGCATACATTACTTGCGCGGCATTGTTATTTCAGTTTTATTACTTTGCACGGGATGATAGGGTTTTCAGAGCCTTTGCGGAACGCATTGACGCTCATCGAAACGCAACTCAGCGTCACCTAAATCGTCGTTTAAGGTGGCAATTACGAGTATTACGCCAGGCTCTGGATGGTCGTAATACTACCTATTCTGTTAGTTCTCATTGATCTTTATATTGAGGTGCTGATCAACACAACGCAATAGGCTAAGGTCGAGCTTCTCGTAGGCGAGCTGGATGAAGGAGAGGGCATTTAATCAGCGTTACATCGGTGCTGTGTCCGTTCGCAATGCATTCACACAACAACTTCTAGGGTGACCGGTCCCAGTTAGTGTCCGGTTACAGACACACGCTCGTAAAAGGTGCCCTCCGGATTCAAAGTCATATCCAATCGGGCGTATCATCGAGCAAAGAGTGATATCTTGCCATACGCAAGCAGTAGGGTGTTGGTGTCCCGTCTCGTGAGAACCCTCGGTATTTACTCCATGACACGGGCGCACAGATCGATGGCACATATTGCACCAGTGTAACAAGTTACTGTTATTATTGGTGTCCATGTATTAGGGTACGGAGGATCCGAAGCAATGAAACCGATGAGGTCAAAGCAATAGCTTCATGCCTGTCCACCACGTCCAACCTCCTATAAGAGCGAGACTAAGAACCGCGTAAGGTAACCTGAGCTGTATCACCGTGTACAGCCAAACCGTGGCGAACTGGGGGCACTATTAACAAGCCTGGATGAGCGAAAATAGCACCACTTCCTTGGGGAATGCTACGCGCCTGTGCTATGTTTTTAAGCCAGGATCCGCGATTGACAAGCCATATCATGCGCGGACCGACGGCAAGCGATAATAAGAACAGTGCTACCTGTGTCAATGTCTTATTCTTGTGCCGATTGGCTGACCCATCATTGTAAATGTTCTTCTGAGGGCAGGCCGAGGCTAATGTACTCACTGTAGAACATGAAGACCGCCATAACTTTGAAATTAGAGCTCAACGAGTTTCATCAGGTTGCTGTAACTCGTAAAACTTACTTGGGAACGCATTCGCAAGCTTGTTTACGATATCACCGAAAGACGGATGTTGGGCATACTGGTGGTGAACCAAACTAAAATGTAACACAGCACCTGTGAACGCAAACCAATATATGCACCACCCTACTCACATGTCCATCATGATGAGGAAGAAAGTGTGCGGCATGATGATCATAAATGCATTTAATATTTCTTCTGCAAGTGAAGAAGGGCCGTCTTCCTCCGGACCGTTGGCAGTCTTAGGATGTGGGCCCGAGGCCCGTGAAGGGTTCGGTTCGCCCGAATCCATGAACTTTTCGAGTAAACCACTTTCTCGTACCAACCGCCATTTCTCTTCTTCGGGTATTTCTACGAGAGGTTTTCGTTCGGACGGTGATTTCTTCCGGTTCTTTGACATCTTCGAGAACTGATATTGAGATGTAAATGGATGCGTGCCACTGCCAGTGAAAGTTACCAATAGCCTGCCAAACATGTTTACCACGACTCTTGCTCTTTCAAAGGAATGACGACACAAGATGAACAGGAACGGCTCCTTCGCATATTACATGTTCATGGCCAACAATTTCTGAGATCGTTTGATATTCCGGTCACATCAAAAGACAACCCAAACGACTCAGACGCGTCGGGGGCTGAGGCGGAAGAATGGCCTGGCTGCGCTGCGACCCAGACATCATCGGGTGACGAGAGCGACAGTGGTGCGTAGCCAATTTTACTCCTGTTACCGCTGAATTAAGAACTTGCATCAGACTTTAAGCAAGAAGACGATGATTCTGCAGATTTATCGCGTGTATCAGATATCATGCCAGTGGTGTTCCAAGAACCGGCACGGAAACCACCAGAACCCAGCTATTTAGCCAAGGGACCTAGAAAATCATTCATGGTACACCTGCTCTCTGGTGTTGCGAAGGTCGCCCTCATTTTTTTCAGTCCTCTAAGGTGTCCAACGTCACGCTCCTCCCCACGCAATCTACACTTAAACGAAAAGGACCCGACGATGAATCGGACGAAGAACGGTAAACACATCATTTTGTTGTTTTTCCAAGGTGTTCATTTACAGGCAAGCACGAATGTGCAAAACGACGCCCTCCTCCATCGTTTGGTGCATACCAAACTACTCTCGGGTTCCCTAAACTCGGAACTCAATCTCAATCATGCTCAAAAGGGTAGGGTATTAGCAGGCCGTGTCCTAGAGATTTCGGGAGAGGCGAAACTTGGTAAAGGTGAAACCAAGTTTCGCCAAGAGGAGCGCAACAAGGCAGCAAAACACGTCCGGGATGGTTTAAAACGGAAACAAAAAATGCGGGAGCAGCAGACCCTGGAGGAGGTACTATTTGCATTTACGCCCAATTGTTCAAATTTATCCTGTTTTCAGGCCAAAAATCTGGGCAATTATCATCCAACGCTTAAGCGACTGTACGACTCGAAACCATCCTCCGGGCCGAAGAAGCGAGCCAGGGGTCTGGGAATGGGTGTAGGAAAATTCCATGGTGGAACACTCAAGTTAAGTGGAAAAGAAATTGCATCAGTGACAGGATCAGGAAAACGGGCACGCGATGATGGCCGTCGGGGTGCGTGTCAGCGGACGCGTTAGGAAAAGAATGCTGGTCCCGAAGTTAATTTGCATACACAATACAGTACATTCTAAACAATACATCGTTGCATACGTCCCATACTGATCTCTTAGTGACTTCAGATGTGAAGTGCCTCCAACCCGCCGCTAATGTCAACATCGTCTGCCGGGTGCCGCATGGATGCATGTGAGCCTGGATATCCTCTTTCCGACACTCTGTCGTCATGAATGGAACTTGATAAGTCCTCAGTTAGTGAACACGAGAATAAAGAATCAACGAACTTACGGCTGAGGTAGTCTCTCTAGAGACATCTGATCCGGGTAGCCGTGTGTCCTGTGTGATGCCCGAGAAGACGCTCTGCTTGGGCTGTACATGTCCGGCCCCCCTGGGTATCTATGATCTCTGTGTTCTCTGTACCCAGCATAATCTCTATCACCGCCATAATCTCTGTGTGAATGGGAGCCTCTGGGGCCTCTGTAATCCACATAGTCGCTGTATTTTGGATAGTCAGCGGCGTAACCCTGGTACCGGTGATCTCGATAATAATCCTTTTCTCTGCAGTCGCGATACTCCCTATGATCGGGAAGATAATCATAACCCCGTCTATACGAGGGGTCAGAACGGTAGCCATGAGATGAATAACTCCTATCATTTCAGAGAGTATTCTCAGAGACCATCAGACTAGGCAAATGATATCGTACCTGAACCGGCGGGAAGGGGGCTGAGGGTCAATTCGGACGATCTGAGGTTCAGCGTACCCTGGGTGAGACCCTCTACCATGGCTGTCATATCTGCCGCACATTTGAGAGGATGATGGTGCATAAAACGGCTCGCCTCACCTGTATAATTCTCTCCCATGCTCGTCCTGGACTACGAACGGACCTGGACGTGGTGGGCGCGACCTTCCGCTAAAGTCCCCGACTCTGAGGAACCACTTTTATCACTAGAAGATCGGAAAGATGTAGGTAATACCTCGTTATTTCATGTCCGCGTTCATCCTGAAAAACCACATTCATTCCCCCGGGGATAATATAGTATACAGGGTCATCTTTCTGATAACCACGACCGTGTCTATCAAAATAGACATCTGGTGGATGATATGGGTGGTCCTAAAGACACGTGAGCTCTCAGCCTCTGAAAACTACGCAACGACAGACATGGTGCGTATAGTGGTGGCCGTGACCGTAGATATCTGTCGGTGATCTTGGACTTGCCACGTAGCCTCCGGAGTAGCCACGTGGGAAGGGTGGTATCTGTGTCGATGACGGATTACTCGATGTCTGTTACGGTAATTCTATGCGCACCACTCTATCATTCGGATGCATTGACACTGGAGTACGTAAAGCTTCGATGGTGTGCTCGCTCGACGACCTGCTAGGAGATGGCGTCATGACAATAGGTTCATTGGGATCAACCCCACGACTGCTATGAAGCGAAGGGGGGCGTTGCAGTGGCCAACGGTCTAGTATTCTTGGAACGTCGTGTGCATAGGAGGCATGTTCGCGGTGTTCACGTTCGGATAATGCCTCCGAAAGGGCATCCACCCCTGGTCCGAGAGGAGGTAATCCTGGAGCAGGTCGCGCGTTGAGGGCACCCCCCATAACGGCGTCTGGGCTATCGACTCGAATGAAGCCTTCATTGTAGTCTTCCGCGTCAGTTGGTGTACGTGACGGTAACGGGGTAAAAACCTAATCACACAGAGTTGTCAAAGGGGTCGGGCGTCAATGTGATTGTGGCTTACAGGTTCTCTTCGCTGCAGTCAATGGGTCAAAGAGAAGTCTGCGCCTGATTGTAAATGGGACCTGCCTTTGTGCTCGATCTTCTCAAAAGCTGGGGCTGTGATCGAACTATAGGCTCTGGCTGGTAGTCTGCCCCTGGTGGATAACCCTGCGGATACTCATTGTATATCGTGTTATCACCACGATGGGGGCGATTGCGGGACCCAGCGAATGCCTTGAACATGTTAAAGGGCATCCTCAAGGTGGAGGTGAAGGCTGATGCGTGTTTTCAACTTGCAGCGAGGCTGGTTAAACAATTTATGGTGGCGGGCATGAGGCAGCCATATGGCTGTCCGTGAAGACGCAGTTTGATGGGCCGGGCGCGCATGGCCAGCCATAAGTCTACCTCGCGTCCCTTGCAAGTCTGACTAATCGCATCACGCAGCGGGGTCAATTGATCACTGGTATCCTTCCGTTCCTTCTGTTGCCATAATACTCGTTTGTCTAATGCAGAACCCTTACAGTAGACGTTTGGATATACTCAGCGCAAGATTGACCCATGCCCGTCTACACTCCCCACCGAAAAGCAGCCCCACTAAGAGGCCAGACCATCCAAAATGCCATTTCGATGCTGAAGCTGCTTCACTTGTCCTAGAGCATGGGCAACTCTACCAATCGCCTCTGCAGTCGCTGCCACACTCTGCGGGTCCACGAGACTTGGGTTTGCGCATGCCATAGCAAGTCGCTGGGTCAGTGTCCCCAGAGCCAACTCTAGCGTCTGGATGGATGCATCAAGCGAGACCGTGACCGCCGGTACAGCAACCTTTGCATCAACATGAGTGTTTGCTCTCTCAAGGGAACATGGGGTACTTGCTAGCCGCGTGCTTGACAGCTCAGAGCTCGTTTGACACGGGAGGTCCGCTGTTAACTGGTCGCGGTGTCAACAAGGATTCCGATGACTAAGGAACGAAATTACCTTTGGAGTCTCGAGAGGAGGATCGAGGGTTGGAAGTTGAATTGGCTGTGGGCTGTGACGCGAAGCAGCTTTGCCTTTGTTGGACGATCCTGGTTGCTGTGTAACCCTACTTGACCCGTATTCCGAAGGTGTCGAGGCTCCTGCCGATACGGGGACAAGACGCTGCCATCCTTCGGAATCCTCGGTGATATACACGGTCCCACATATGACGCATTCCTGCACAAGAGATGGTATGCAAGTCAGGAAAGCTGTAAGGAAACCACAAACCCTGCGAGGATCCTTATCAATACCCGTCTTTGGTGGTCTAACAAGCGGAACGCCGTAGCATCGGGTATTTGGACACTCGTCTGCTAGCATCGCCCAGCCTTTCAGTAGCCGCTTCCCGATTTCAGTCGACGCCCGATCCGATTGTTGGCGACGACGAATCATGTCCTCGGTCTCGACTGGGGGTGCGAAGGTAGGCGAACTCAGCGTGCTGGAGAAATCCGTGGGCGGTGTAGATGGACGTGAACAATATGAAGTCGAAGAAACAGTCGAGGAAGATTGGGACTCCGTTCCTTCATTGGACTGGGCTTTGTGTGGGGTAGTCTCCTGTGGTGTGACGAGAGAAGTTGCTCACTTTTCAGGGACCCATCGCAATTGGGACAGTAGTATAATACAGGATTCTGGCTCTCCGGTGATCGCAATAATGGCACTCCTTTGCAAGATGATGCAGGACAAGGGTTGTCTGTGAGTACCTAGATGTCAGGCCAGTAAGCACCATGAATTCGAAGGCAAACGGGACACACCCATCCTTTCAGCATGTAATCCCCGAGTTTGTTAGTTACATCGACGGCGCTGGTCATGTCGAGAGTCAGTGAACCAGCAAGCCTGAGTCGAGATAGTGGTCGACCGTCGGCGGGGCTCTGCCGCAGGCGGAGGAGCAATGTTATTGACCACGTGACTCCATGCCACGTTAACTCATAACTTTCTCCGAGGTTGCGTTGCATTGAATTTGGCCGCTCTTCGCGATGAAATGGCCCTTCCAGTGGCCAGTCCCACTCACGGTCTATCTCCTGGCAGCCCTTCATGATATGATTCCATTTTCTCAAGCATCTGCCGTTGGAACACTGTGGACAGCTCAGCGCAAGCAGGCGTTCCGGTACGTCCTAGTACCCAGCTAGCATACCCGCGTTTGATGACGTGCAGAAATGCCACCCGCGATTTATGGTATCATGGTTTTGATAATTACATGTCAAGAGGTGCGTATTTGGTGGTGGTTGCCTGTTCGTTACCCTGGCCTAATAATTTCATAGCCTTTCCCCTTGATGAGGTGACTCGGCTTCACTAGTGCATCGACTATAGGATGCTGACCGACCCAGCTCTCGCCACTTTCCTGTACAGGGAGAGGACCGGACTGGGAGAATCCGTGAGGTGGTCCCGTCATGTGAAGAGCCATGCTGACATCAAACTAGAGCGAACGTAGCATTTAACGATGTTTCCGGAAATTTTTCCCTCACGCTTGTGGATGTGTTGGACACACTAGTTGTACTAGACGATCCATCAGGTTTCCAAGACGCCGTCAAAAATGTCATCGACTGGGTCTCTTTCGACGTGAACACAAAACCTCAGGTTTTTGAAACTACAATTCGCGTCCTCGGCGGTCTTCTGTCTGGACATCTGTTCGCAAGCGAGCCAGGCCAACCATTTTTTCTTCCGTGGTACAGGGGACAACTTTTGAACATGGCTTATGACCTTGGTAAGCGGCTGCTGCCTGCATTTGCCACGCCAACTGGGCTTCCATATGCTAGAGTAAGGGCTATTTGAATCGGTAAAACTCTGATACTTACATTATACAGCTCAATCTCCGTCACGGTGTTCAAAGGGGGGAGTCTTTGGATACATGTTGGTCATTTCTGTTTTGTCGCTGGCAACATCCTAACCGATCATAGGCACCGCTGGAGCAGGCTCTTTAATACTAGAATTCGCTACATTGAGTAGACTTACTGGCGATGAACGCTTCGAGAAGGCCGCTTACAAGGCGTTTTTTGCACTGTGGAATCGCAAGTCGGATCTTGGCCTAGTGGCCAACACTATCAACATTTGGACCGGAGTCAGTACTATGCTTCAATATCCTGGTGTTGATGCTCAATTTCATTTCAGCTGTGGACGCCTCCAGAGATGACAGGAATTGGTGCTGGCATAGACTCTTTCTATGAATACGCGCTAAAGTGGTATATCTTGAGTGGTATGTCGCCATTTTTTTTTCTCATTTGTTATCATCACTACGCAAAGGTGAAGTTGAGTTTTTGGATGTTTGGCAAGAAGGGTACGCGGCGGTCATGCGGCATGTCCGCTCTCCTGATGGTCACTGGGTGAGATTATGATTCATCTTCCCTTTACCTGCTAATAGCTGGCTCAGTACCGTGTTGTCAACCCACACACCGGAGATCTAGTAACTACCACGGTGGACTCTCTCTCCGCGTTCTGGCCAGGCTTGCAAGTTCTTGGCGGAGATATCTCTAATGCCATTAAGTCACATCTGATTTGTAAGTACCTTTGCGTATTTCCGTTTGCCTGTATTCTCATTGTTCCGTAGACTGGAATATATGGAGGCGACATTCGGGATTACCGGAAGTATGGGATGCACATGTTATGCAGGCGACGTCCTTTCAGTACCCCCTTCGTCCAGAATTCATTGAATCTACCTGGTACCTCTACAGGGTAGATGACGGTGCTACCTGTCAAACGCAGTGTTACTTATGAATTCGTTAGGCTACCCGAGACACCTATTATCTTGATGTCGGAGAGCGCGTTTTGAGAGACCTCGTCATCAGGGCCAAGGTAGACTGCGGACTTACTGGGATCAAAGACTTACGCACCAACGCAAGGGACGATAGAATGGAATCGTTCGCCCTCTCAGAAACCTTGAAGGTACTTCTTACTCTCCAATCATATTGGATATGGATCTGATCTCGCCCCGTATAGTACTTATACCTTCTGTTCGATGAAGAGAATCGCCTCAACAGTGATGACTCCCACTATGTATTAAGCACTGAAGGTCATTTTCTTTCCCTTCCGAAGCACGCTCTTAGGGCTATGTCACCTGCACGCCGACGAGTTCGCAGGGAGGAAGGCCTCCAGTGCCCTGCATATCATCCTTTCCAAGGATTCATGCCAAATGGTGCCATAGAAGGTCTTACGCTCGGAGTGGGCTCCCGCCCTGACATTGATTATGCAAGAGAGCTCATTGGACTGAGACCTCAACCGTTAGACGAACATTACTGGTCTCCCGACGGTTGGTGTTCCCTGCCACGAGTCGATCCATATGTAAGGCTCGCTTGCAGGAGCATCTGAACTTGTTTCTCAAGTTAAATTAGGCATATAACTTTATCATGTCCCCAGGGGGACGAGCTATCGCAGAGGACCCAAATCCAGGGAGTCACAAACTACAGCTTGTCGTCGATGGATTTTTACTCCAGAACATCACTGGCATTCGAGCTCAGATCGTCAGTCGTCTAGATGGAAAGGGATATGACATCACTAAACGTGAGTGTCTTCGTCTGTATCATTACAGGAGCTCTGTGCTCAGTGCTTCCTATGGGACAGTCGGTCCACACTCTGTTCGAACTGGCCAGTTGGTCTATATCAATGATACCGCGCTTCTCATGCCAGAGAACGAAGAACCTAGAATCCATCGCCTCTCTGATATTCGTCTGCGGATATTTCTCGACACGATGGACCCTACAGCTCCAGCTCGTCCTGGGGTACTTGATTTAAACGCCGAATTTCACGTTACTGCCCACACTGCTACTTTTGGTGCAGACTTGACCGTCGCAAGCAATCTCGAGTCGCTGGTGTTTGGACGTGCCGAAGGGGTTCGCATTCGAAGAGATAAGACAAATCCCCTTGGGTGTCAGCCATTCAATCAAGAGTTCCACGGTGATACGATACTCCTCTGGAGAGGCGACTGCACCTTCCTGGAGAAACTCGTGTATGCCCGGGCCTCCGGTGCCTCAGGGGTGATCGTTGTCAACACCCACGACACAGCCATCAATCCTTCGGCTACGTTGGACGAAATAGCAACAGTGGGCGAGCTTCAGGATGTCGCACTTGTGCTAATACCACGGACGGCAGGAGACAGTATCGCTGCTATGCTTGATGCTTCTGGCATGTTCGGATATGGTAACGTCCTATTTTCCATTGACCCGGAAGAGTCCTGGTCCGGTCAACCCAAAACTGAGACGGATGTGCATGCTGATGAGGAAAACCAACTGCCACATGTACTGTACATTAACGGGCATCCCTTGCTGAACACCCGGTTGCTAGTATAATACCATTAGGATCATCATAGACAAGCAACAAACAGAGACCACTGCTATACGTGGTTTCTTCAGCCTTCTGATGGATGACGAGCCGTTGATAACTCTACATATTGTCCAGTGCCGTCTGATTGTTTTTTCTTTTTTTGGTACAGGTGGGTCACCTGAGGTATTCAATGGATCGGGCCGTCCCTCCACATCGCACGATATCCTCGATAGGACCCATTGCTAATCTTTAAGGGCCTGTTTAGGAAGGGTAATAATCAGGAGCCATGTGTTTTCGGCCCAGGTGATATGAGTTTGTAGCCGCGAGGCTTGCGCCGTGTTTAATCAAAGACTTGTCTGATACCGACTTGTAGGGATGCCATATATTCAATATTAAGGTCATAGTTACTGAAAACTTGAAGCTGTCAGTCTCAGGCCGAGTCACTGACCTTGTGAGCCACTGTGACTGATAGGGGCCTGGTGGTCCATACGAGTTAATATTCTCACTGGCAGGCACAAGGCCTGGTGTGCCTTAGATTCCAGAGTCCAGCTTGCCAGTGGGCGGATCCGAATGGGCCCAAGGTTTGGGTGCCCTCCTTTGTAAGTTGCAACGTGCCACAGGGCAAACTCTTGAAGCTGAGGAGGTTACATAACTTGTGAAAATATTGATAAGAACATACATGATGAGGGATGGTATGCCAGTGCGGCTGCGGGCATATGACACATAAAAAGGAGTAAGTATCTGATGTCCGTAGCAGTAAAGCAAGAAGGCAGCCAGAATTATTGACGAAGAAATAGTAAGGAAAGTGAAAAGTTGGCAGTAGTGAGCACACGAATTCGGGCTCAGATAGAATGAGAAATAAGATACGATAAAAATAACAATAAAATAGACCAAGATGTGGAAAGCTGAATGGGGAGTAGTTTCATGAGATAGCCTGGGTCTGTTTGCGTCGCCTCAGGCTCAAGTGCACCTCCCGGACATGTCGTACAATATCTTTACGTTCCATGGGTCCATCCCGTCCACAACCAACCCAACGACACATTACAAGACGATTTCGAGGCACGTTAGCGATCCCATGGACGGAGATATTCCTGGATAATGGTAACTCGTGAGTGTCGCACTGCACGGCGCGCCATTCGCACCAATCTACTGGCAGTACCCCTCAAATGAAGCCCACGGTAAGCTGGTGTGGAAGGTTCTCAGTGAAAGATATGATCTGCAATGATACTCAGAATTGGACTAACGGGGATTGACCAGAACGGGATTTTCGCTGACCTGGAGGATGTGCCCTCATGGAAGCTGTAGAAGCCTTGGTGGTCTGGCTCCAGAAGTGTCAAGTGAAATACGTCCCAAATAACATTAGTTATTCTCACGGGAGACTTTTCCACTACGTGTTCCCCCGCAGAAGAAGCCTGAGGATTGCGGCTTTTCTTCATATTCGCAAGTCGAAGACGATGGGCTGAGTCTGAGTCCACAATCAGGTAAGTAAATGCTCCTAGGCTTCTCAGTAAACCCGTGGTCCACACCTGCACGCGTTCGGGCGAAGTCGGAGTCACTCCGTTCTGCATCCAAAGGTATTCGGTCGATGGACGTCAAAGAAGGGTTACGAGATACCAAACTGAGGGAAGACCTGTCGTTGGAATTATCGTGTTTATCACCGCTAGTGAAATTACTTGACACTCCAAGTGCCGATGAAATAGGCACACACTGTTTTCCTTGAAGATGAACGGTATCTAAGGAAGCGTCAAAAAAGACCGATGCATTGCCACTGAGGTAAACACTTTCTACCTGAAGTTCGCTCGATGTTGTAATTTTCTTCCAAGAATTTGCGAAAACGACGTTCTTCCATCATGTCCTTGAGTGATAATTCATTCTGGAGAGACGATCAAGCCATGGTAAAATTATGACAGAATACGGGAAAGTACCTTTTGGATCATGTTCAGCCACTTCCTATCATGAGTAATTGCCACCCGAACATTGGGATTCTTTAAATTTGAGATTCAGTATTCAATGGCATTTAATGATTCGCCACGAGAACCTTGTCTAGTAAGTATTTATTGATGACGTCCGAAGGGTGGAAGAGCTAGGGAGCCCTCAATTGTTGTGTGAGGTGTTATTTCGGAAGAATAGCTTACCCGAAATGACGGCGGCACACGAGCTATACGCACACTGACATCCATATTCTTGCCTGCACCATAGTCCCACAACTTGTACACGCTTCTCCAGGCCATGCGTCGTAAAAAGTCAAGCGAAACGGCTAGCAGAACGCCTGCCACCAATCTGAACCCAGGCCAAAGAAGTCTTGCGCGCCCTGGCAGCTTTTCAATCTGGACTCGCCTATCCCAGCCCTGGCTCACTTCAATCTTGAAACCTGATATGAGGACAGTTTGATTTTGATTGGTATTATCCCCGCGACTCCGGCGAAAATCGCAATCCGAATGCCAAATTAGTCCGCCTCCATTGTTACGTTGTAAAATGACCTGTTCTGGTGGCCGCTGGAGATTGTTGAACGAGGCAAGATACCAAGAACTCGTTTTGTAGAACCCGGTAATCAAATAGAGAGAGGAACGACGGGCGTATCGAGACCATCCCAAGGCATACTCCTCTGCTAATCTGCTGAATTCCTCTTCCAGGCGTTCGTCTATATTACCACCTGCCGCACCCGACGGGAGAATAAGGAGTGCACCCGACTTTGAACAAGACTTGAACTCCCACGTTGTACTTGCAACGCCAAGTCAGTATTATCATGATTGTGGATCAGTAACAATGATAAAAAATCACCCTGGGGTATTGAATAGGTCTCCTTGACGTCCTTGAATACCATGGCAAATTGCACGACCGGGGGGTATCCCATCAGGTACAAGATGGACCTCGTTTGGGTTGAAATTAGTTAATCCAACGAGGCCAGCAAGCTCTTCCCGCCTGGCTTGGTGGAGTGCGTGATCAAGTGAAAAACAAATGTTGAACAGGACGTCGAACAAGCCGCTGTCGTTCACGTAGCCGACATCTCCGATGTGGAGCCCGTGATCTGCGTAGGACTGTGGCAGACCAGGCTTCGGCTCTGGAGACCGCAAGGGGTAGCCAAATGGTTGTTGCAAGTTCTTCGCATATAAATTCTGTGGTGAGTCGTCCATTGTACCACATCAAACTTGTTGAGGGTTCGAGTCAGAAAGACTGCACGGCGTCAGGATCAAGCTCCGTTCTCTCAGGACAACCTATATAGTCTCGGAGCATCTGACGACCGTGTGCTCTTTTTTGTCCCCGTTACGGAAGGAGGGCGGTTGAACTATGTACCAAGGACATTAGCGACAAAGTCGACCTGAGGTCTTCCCAAAAGGAAAACGTTGGCGGCCTTAACAGCAAAAAATGGTTGGTTTCAGTGGAAGCAACTTACAGGGGCACCAGGCACAGTGAAACCGGAAAACAAATAGCTTCTGGAAAGTGCCAACTTGCACAACTTGAAGGCTGCCGCGAGCTGTGTACACAGTATCAGCAGGACAGCTTCCACAGCACCGAACCTCGCCCACTAAGACTCAGACGTCCAGATGCCGTTCCAATATTTGAATTGGCGTAGCCTTCTCTAGCGACGGTCAGTGACTGCATTAGTCGATAGTATGACGCTAGCAGGCACGTCGCACCCTGCCAATGGCGTGCGAGAAGCTGATGCAAGAGCTGATGGTAGCCTGAGAGAACAAGCGTTGAGCGACATGGTTCATGGTATGATAGGAGTTTTGTTGAGACGGGTGATTGTACCACTATAGCAGATGTAAGTACTAGTTCAAGTTCAGGCTACTCAATGTGAGTTGCTATTAAGTTCTGAGAAGCGCGGAGGAGGATATAAGGCCCCTCAATCTGATTATAACTGTGACTCTGATTATCTGATTTGAGCCTCAGGAGCTTCGTACAGCAGCCTGAGACAGCTGCCGGAAGTTATCCGTTGCCTCGTGATAATTTGCCTCGTGATAATTGAAGTGCGTCCGCGCCGAGACTGCTTATCGGCATCGCCATGCCCTTCCCAGATAGTCATAAATCTTCCGAACCAAGTGTCATTCCCGAATAATTATTCAGCCAATACGTCCAGTGTTGCCACTCACGCGACGTGTGCCACTGCCACTGCCCGACGCTATCGGCGGCCAGTGCTGCACCCATACCGTATATCATTAACGCCGGGAGGGTTTTACTTTCGCTGCACCGAGCTGACAGAGCGCAAGGTGCGGACCTATGCGCACAAGAAGCTGGCTTAAATATTCCGAGAGGTCTAGTAATAAAGATAGAGTTTTGCCACGTTGACCGCGGCCTATTCCTGAATGATCGAATAAACTGGATCCTCCAGGGTCCAGTTCTTTCGTAGTGCGGAAATCTCCACGATGAACAAGTACTCCAAGATGTTCCCACCTTGCATGCGGACAAGCGAACCAGCGGCACTGGCGGAGCCCCCTGGAAAAAGAGGGCGCAGACTGAGTGAGACACCCATATGAGGAGCTAGCACGTACCGGTAGCAATGAGATCATCTACGATGACAACATTCTGTCCATGCCGGATAGCTCCGTCCTGCATTTCGAAGGTGTCCTATCGCGGACATCCTATCAGGAAAGGGTTACGCAAAGGAACCCGCGGACGCACGACGCCATATTCCTTCTCGTATGAGGCTTGCTTGCAGGGCCCTGGCAGCTTCCCCTTCTTCCTCACAGGAACGAAGGCGGCGCCGAGTCGCAGGGCAATGAGTGGCCCGATGAGGAAGCCACGCGCGTCCAAGCCGACGACGACATCCACCTTCTTGCGCACCGACTTTGGTATGGTATGGGAGGTGATATGATGGACAAAATGGGTGATCATCGTCTCGAACGCGACGGGGTCGTGGAAAATGGGGAAGATGTCGAGAAAGTTGACGCCCTGCAAAAGGGTTTGAGGGTTGGGAGAGCAAGGCTGCTTGGAGATATACCTGCTTGGGGAAATCAGGGTATCTGGTAACGATACTCCGCAAGAGGTCAACGTCAGACATGTGGGGCCTAGAGTCAGGAAGCAGGGTAGAGTGAGCAAGGGGAAAAAATTTGACGAGGTGGAATGGGATTATTGTGGGTTAATTCAGGTTAACGTGATCGGTGACGGAAGTGTATCATTTCAAATTTTGAACGTTCTCACCGCCGCCAGTGACAGGCGATGTCAGGCCAACCGGGGCGTAGATAAGTAGCCATTCGCACGTGTCTTTGCATGGGTGACCGGTGATGGTGCATACCCTTGTAAAACGCATAAGTGAATGTGGTCATAGGCAGTACAAAGGTAGACAGCGGCGTGAGTGCACTTTCAGACAGACTCCAGAATCTCCGGCTCCTTGAACTCCTTCACCACCCGCGTGCCCGTCTCCTGTCACGACACGTCAGTGGCGTAATTAGCAGGCACAGCTCAGAAACCTACATCGGTCGACTCGCCGTGCAGCTCAAGCAGTTTAGACACGTCAAATTTGGGTGCCTTGAGGATCTTGGCCTTGCGGACGTAGACGTTTTGTAGTGGGTAGATATTGCGCGTGTGCTTTTCGATCTCACGACCAATTGCCTCTGGCACAAACTTTTGCACCAACTCCTTCAGATCACAACTAGATGCCTCCCGCGTCATAATCTCAAACATCTTCTTGCGGATCTCACGAATCTGAGCCGACTGCGCATACGTCGTTTTGCGTACTTGGTTCGGACGCCGTTTCGTGAAGGCGATGGCAAAGAGGCGGAGAAGGTAGCCATCTGTCGTCTTGACGTCGACGTGTGCCTCTATCAGGGTTTGCCACTTGCGAACAAGAGACCGCAGCTTGTCTGAGGTGAAGTCCATGCCGTGGAAGTTGGTGAGGCAGTTCTTGCCCTGCACCTCATCAACCCGTAGCTTTATTTTTCGGAAGGACTGCTCCTCGTCCTTGTTGAGATCTGCCAGGGAGACCTCGACAATACGGCCCTTTAGTGAATCATTGGCATTCTCTGCAGATATCGTCAGACACGGGGCTGGTAAACTAGTGGGACGCGTACTCAATCCTTGTGATCGGTTGACAAGGGTCTTGCCAACATTCTTCACCTCGAAGATTGAGGGTGCTTTGATATCGTACCAGTCTGAACAGAAATAAGACGGAGTTACACCAAAAGTGACCAGACACACCCTTCCGAGAGAAGGGGTCGACGACCTTTTTCTTGATGCCCTTCTTACCCTTGGAGAGACGCTTGTTCTAGGAGAACGTGAGGCAGCATGATTGACAGAGTCGTACATTGCACGTACTTTTCCTACAGCCATGATGGGTGACGAGGTGAGCCGGTGCTGGCTGTGGTGTGTAGTGGACGATGGGCTGTTGTCGTGGGTGCTGTGGTAGCGGTGGCTTGAACCTTGATCTGTGCGCTATTACAGTCGTTCTCACGCCACATTCATCGCAGCGATGACACACTCCCGCCCACTGTTCGAGACGGCATGCAAGGCGTTTGTCCGACGCCGACATGACTGGACCTGGCTAGAACACGCTGTATTGCCAGGCTTTGGCTACATGTATCGAACAGTCCCGCTCCAAATGCGCGGGGATGCCAGCGAGATGCCAGAGTCCATCGATGACCCTGCGGCTGCCATACCTTCGCCCGACCATCTCATCTGCCACCAGTCTGTCGTATTTTCCGCAACATTCCAAGTTCCAACCTTTTACTTTTCCGTGCATGATTCCAGTGCGTGAGATGTCCAATGGCTGCTCCCTCGCTATACCCACCCTCAGCCGGCTCACCGCTTGGCCTCGCGGAGATTATGCACACAACGTTGTTCCGCAAGCACTCCTTAGAGGGCATGGAGACAACTGCCTTTTCGATAGGCAACCCGGACTCCAACTTTCCACTTTTCTCATTTGGTGAACATCCTAGCATGGGCACGCCGTGTTGGTACCTGCACCCATGCGAGACGGGGCCCGCTGTCGACGAGATGCTAGCGGCATGGTCGGTTGCCCGCCCGCAGGATGCGGGATGGTTGGACGCATGGTTCCTTGTTCTGAGCACTGTCGTCGACGTAAATATCACTTGTGGCCAAGTATAGACTTGGTGCCCGCACTGCGAGAGTTGGCTTATGTACTCCGTTCTCTCGCGTAGCGTGATTTTAGACTTGGCCGGATCTTTCGCACTGGCGGTTCCCTGGTGCCCATCCTTTCCCCGCCAACAGTACTAACTTGGTAGGTCCGTGCCAGTGTTCGGTTCGAAATCTAGGCCAAAAATCGAGCAGAACCGAATATCATCCTATTACCAGTTCCCCCTTTCGTCGGTGTGGCCCGATAATATTATTTGTTCCACCAATCTTATTTAAGGCGGTCCTGCCATGATTTTGATAACACGTCTCACCTCGTTTCCTCGACCTCCACTCTTCTCGTCTTTGGCTCGCGCTATGGTACGTTCCTTTCCCGATTCCACTCGATCATGCCCCACTCACCGCACACAGTCTACCCACGAAGCTGTCATCGTTGCTGCATCCAGAACACCCGTCGGATCTCTTAATGGTGTGCTCAAGACTTTGACCGCGCCACAGCTCGGCGCGATTGCCGTCAAGCATGCCTTCGAGCAAGCAAAAGTCAACCCGGCTGAAGCCGAAGAGGTGTACTTTGGCAATGTCGTCCAGGCCGGTGTCGGGCAGTCGCCTGCCCGCCAGGTTGCGCTCAGTGCGGGCCTAAAACCAGCTTCGGATGCGACGACCATCAACAAGGTCTGCGCCAGTGGCTTGAAATCCGTCATACTCGCCGCCCAGAGCATCGAGACTGGATACAAAAACGTTGTCGTTGCCGGTGGTATGGAGAGCATGAGTAACGCTCCGTGTGTTATATCTGTACTCGCTTTCAACCCGCCGCTGATCCGCGTGCCGACAGCTTCCTTCTGCCCCGGACAAATCCCCTTTTTGGGAAGTTTGAAGCAAAAGACTCCGTCGAGGTCGATGGCCTCTGGGATGTGTACAATAACTTTGCAATGGGCAACTGTGCTGAAGCTGCTGCCGAGAAGCATGGCATCAGCCGTGAATCGATGGACGCACACGCCATAGAATCATACAAGCGCGCCGATCGCGCCTGGAAAGAGGGTGTCTTCAACAACGAGATCGCGCCCGTAGTCATCAAGGGAAAGAAGGGTGATACCATCGTCAAAGAGGATGAGGAATACAAGAAAGTTATCTTTGAGAAGATCCCTACGCTCAAATCTTCATTCAAGCCTGGTGGCTCAATAACAGCAGCCAACGCATCCAACTTGAACGATGGCGCCTCCGCTCTCATCCTTATGTCCGCTGCCAAGGCTAAGGAACTTGGCGTCACACCTCTGGCAAAAGTTGTTTGTATGTCCATTTCAAGTTATTTCTCCATCGATCGATCATTGATCCCTGGCGACAGCGTATGCCGATGCGGGCGTCGAACCTATCGATTTCCCCGCTGCCCCTACTGTTGCTCTGCCAGCTGCCTTGCGCAGGGCGAACTTGACTGTTGATGACATCGCACGATTTGAGATCAACGAAGCCTTCTCAGTTGTCGTTCGTCTTGCAGAGAAGTTGTGCCAGATTGATCCTGCAAAGATCAATGTGGACGGGTGAGCAGCCTCGAAAGGAGATCGCTATGGACACAGGCTAATGTTTCATTTAGCGGTGCTGTAGCACTGGGCCATGCCATTGGAAACTCGGGTGCACGTATTGTTGTTTCACTCGTCCACGCCCTGAAATCTGGTGAATACGGTGCAGCCGGTATTTGCAATGGGGTAAGTCGACGCGCTCAATTTTGTTTGTCTCTAAACGCCGTTTCCAGGGCGGTGCTGCATCTGCTCTTGTGATTCAGAAGCTGTAAAGGGAACACTGCTAAAACAATGTAAAACACCTGATGAATACACCTTTTTTTTTCCTCATTCAGACTGGCGCAACATTCCGATATTTTCAATATGATGTAAGTGAGACTCCGGTGGTTCTTAATGTTAGGTCTTTGGTACATGTGATACACAGTCCCATTAGTTACAGGCACTACCTCTGAGCATGTCAAGGTAGGAAAAGCCTAGGAGTTTCGATGACAAAGATGGTTTGATCATGTGTGTAATGCTGTTAGTTCACAGGTTTAGTAGAACTTGAACTAAATTAGTATTCAAACCAATCTTTGCCAACAAGCTCTCAGTCACTCTGAGTCACCCAGCGGAACCACATACCCCTTCAATGACTTGACTCAAGGGCAACGTGATACTATTAGTAGTATACAGCGAACCACACTTCAGGCTGCACCTTCATTGTCAACAAGACTATCCGAGTCCGAACGGAACAGATCAGGTGCCCCTTACTCCCTCTGGATTTAAGCTTGTTGGCCCACTAGCACTCGTCGGCGACGTCTTCTGCTAGTAACTGCGTCACTAGGTGAATTATCGTCGCAGAAGCGGTTCATGATATGATTGATCACATTTAATTCTGAGTCCCGATCATACACTGCTCTATCAATTGTTGATTGTTGAAGATGGCTATCATCCGGAGTTTGAGGGACCGCAGAAGCATCTTGCCGGTTATCGAGAAAAGTCCAGCGACAGACAAAGTCCGCTCGCGTTGAGTGCTCAGTTGACAAGGCAAGTTGATCGATGAGCGTATCGCCGCCAGACGACATTAGTTTGACCTTGCTACAATCTGCAGGTGACGAGCACTGCAGTAGAGTTGATATTGGGGTAGCTGCCTTTCCCCTGTTGCCAAAGTTCATAATCGGGCTTCAATATGCTTCCCTGGTTGTTGACTGGCAGTACCTGGGAACGTGATGAAGCCCTTACCGACCGTTGAAGCCCGGTATTGCAATGCGCACGGCCAGTGACCCTAAGACGGTCGGTCTCTTATCTTTTCCCTTGCCTTTTGATGTCCCTCTTAATAACCGTCGCGACCATGACGGCATTTCTTTGGTGCGAGCGACAACATCGGCACAGCGGTGCTAATGTTTCAGCCAGAGGACGTCCCTGCAGTATAGGATTGCCATAACCCTACATAGGTGTACAGCTTGCCAGCATAGTGACGTATCCTCATAGTGGCAGCCTTTGTAGACGTACACTCGAGCATAGACAAACTTAGTTTTATTGCCGGGGCCGCGGACTGAATAATGGCCTGCAAGACGTATGTGGGTAACCCGAACAAAGGGTAGATGACGTTCGAATTCAGCTTCTGAACATGAAGCTGATGGGAGTTTGCATGCATTCAATAAGGAAGTTGTTCTTCGTGTCCGCGGCACAATGTCATGCACTTACCTTACTGACGCCTGGTGTCATAATAATGGACACGCGTAAACCAGGGCTTGGGAATTCAACCGCTGTATGAATGATATTGATTTTAGCCATTTGCCACTCGATTATGAAACCTTCCTAGCATATGAATCAACAAGGTATAAATATGTAGATAAAGCCAACCAATAAAATCATGATGCCTTCTCACCCCCCGCCTAGCTCTTTTCTTCACGACGACGGCTCGGCCGGAATCCTCAAGCTTATCCTGTGGCGGTGAAAAAAAAAGGGTTAAATGGGTAACCGCCAAGATGCAAGAACTCGCCCTACCTTTGATGGTCTTCAGATACGCACGCACGATGGCAGGCGCATCCTCCATGAGCGAGTGCTCAGGCTCCCACGTTGCCTCGTCTTCAGGGTAACCCTCCCAGAGGACATGAAACTCCCGTACACCATCTACCTCCCGATGCGCTGTGATAGTTTCTACGACAAACTTTTCGAGAACCTCTGTCTCGGCCTCTTGCTGAGATTTGATACGAAGAACGCGCCGAGACTTGTGTGACCAGGCCACGGGGAGTCGCATTGGTCCCAATTTACCAGTCGGCGCAAATGGTCGACTGGACTGCTTGCCCCCGCTGCTACACTTGCGGATATACTTGTCTAGTTCGCACAGGGTGTGCTCGATATCACAGAGCATAATAGGGAGGTGGTTAGGACCGAGGCCATTGAACTTGATACCCAGACGTTGAAAGTGGTCTTCCTGGGTGGTCTGCATCCACCGAACCACGTCCACTTCCACTGAAGCTGGGATGGGCCCGTTAAGGCACCTCCGTAGCCCCCGCTTAGACCCGATACACATCACCACGAAGTCGTACTCAGAGAAGTTGAGGACATTTGAATAGGACAAATTTAGAACCAGCTGGTAAGCGGTAAAGTCGCCTATGGACTTAAACGTGCGGAGGTATTCAAAGACGTCCGCCAGATATTTTGCGTCCCGCAGCTGGGCAGGTAGTTCCCGCATTAACACCTCGATGAGCGCGAGGTGGTTCATAAAGCTCTCCGAAAACCCAAGCTCGGGTGCCGGTTTCTGATACGCGCCTGTGTAGATGGAAATCCCCTTGTTGTACAGGTCACGAAGGACCCGTTCATAGTTGACGCGTTTGTACGCCTGCCAGGTGAGCGGCTTGATGTGTTCGCGGAGCGCCTCGTACGTCCGAATGTTCGCGTACGTGCTGAATAGCACGATGCGAAAGATGACCTCCTCGCGGCGCTGTGGGCCTTTTTCGATGACTTCGGTCACGATGTACTGGCTAACCCGGTCGAGCACGCGATACGTGTTGCAGAATTTGTGGTTCGCGAGGATGGGGTCTGTTGTCCAGCTGACGCGGTCGTCAGAGGCGGCACGGCGAGGGTGGAGGTGTGCTTACGGGGAGGGCTGGCCAGCGCGGCGTCGTTCGTCGATGGCATGTCGCTCTGCTGCCAGCCGCCAGAGGGCGTCGAACGCAGGGGTGAAACTGTACTCCTTATCTCGGATAGTGACTGTCAATGGTGGCGCATCCGCGTTTGCGAAATATATTTCAGAACACGTTTTGGACCGTTTGCTGCACGGTGTCGACCCGTCGTCGAAGGCGACAGAGGAAGTGCGTTTCATGGTGATTGATGGTTCTGAAGGATGCGTTCTGTTGGCGAATGCGCGTAAGTAGAGATGGCAGACTTTACAGAGGGATGTTGTTCGTATGTCGCTATGGCTGAAACGTGTCTTCTTTTCCCGGTTGCCGACGTGAGCTGGAAAATAAAGTAGTAAGGGGTGACGTAACCTTTTTCGCGACGACCATTGTTTGGCACGGCCAGGGATCTGCACACGATCGCCGGCGCCAGGATGGACATGGAAGACAGGCATCGATTTGTCCAGCTATACGTGGAGCAGCAGAAAGCATATTTACCTACGTATACCGCCGAGCCGTCGGACGAGCAACATGGAACCCCGTCCAAGCCGTCGCCACAGATCGATGGCTTTGGATTCGATACCCCTGTACTTCGTCCGCGGGTACCAGCAAACAAGGTACCTTCGTCCCAGCGAACACCTCCAGCGGGGCCGAGCAAGTCGCGAAAGCGCAAAGGCGAAGCAGATCCATTGACGAAGCAGGTCCGAGTTCCATCGCAACTTAAAGACTCTGATCCAGGCAAGAAGAAAAGTACTGGAAAGGATAGCAACAAACGGGCGAAGGCTTCGACGCCGATAGACGCCGATGATAGTGAACGTGCGGCCAGTAGGTCACGCTCGCATGCTTCTGAGCGTGCCTTCGATGAATCGATGTACCCAGGACTGGCGGACCGCCG